>JAQZBX010001495.1:18211-82388 GCA_029593785.1 Cabassous unicinctus | reverse complement strand
CCCAGCGGCTTTGCCGCAGAAGGAGAGAGAGAGGGGGGGTCCAGTTGCCCGTTATTGACTAACCAGTCCAGCACCCGATGAGGCATATTTCTCAAGGAGCTTAAAAAATGGCCTTTGTAAGAGTATAAACAGGGTGAAATTAGGCTCCAAGTCTTGAAGTGCTTAGCTCTCCTCTGCAAGTCGGGTATCCTTGATCCCTCCTTGACCAGCCACAGACCTTGTCTTGTAGTCGGTCTTGACGAGAGCTAAGCACCTCCGTTGTTGGCCGCCACAGCATCTATTTTTTTTTTTTTTTTTTTTGGCATCTACCTATCTATCTATCTATCTATCTATCTATCTATCTATCTATTTAAAAGAAACTTTAGATTACATAAATGTTTCATAAAAAATATAGGGGATTCCCATATGCCCCACTCCCTTCCTCTCCCACACTTTCCCACATTAACAACATCCTTCATTAGTGTGATACATTTGTTACAATTATGAACACATTGAAGCATTGCCACTGATCATGGATTATAGTTTACACTCTGTCCCATGCAATTTTGTGTTATGACAAAATATATAATGTCCTATATTGTCATTGCAATGTCATGCAGGACAAATTCCAATGTCCTGAAAATGCCCCCATATTACACCTATTTTTCACTCTCCCTCCCCTCAGAGCTTCTGGTGGCTGCTGCCTTTATATCAATGATACAAGTTCTTCCATTGAAAGAATAACAAAAAGTCTACAGTAGAATAATAGTAAGTCTACTTTAGACCATTGTTCATTCCCCAGTCCTGAGGATTTTTAGATGGTGATGAGAACTCCTCCTCTAATTGAGAGGGGGCTTATATTCTATGGGGCAGATGGATAGAACTATCTTGCTTGCAGGTGAAGACTCTCTCTGTTCCTTGGGATGGGTGTTGTCCATCATCATCCCTTGTTAGTTGTCCTGGGTGAGTTCAATGAACTGGAGAGTAGGTGTTGCAATTCTGCTGATATTCAGGGCCCAAGTGGCACATGAATGGACCAAAGATTTAAGTCTGTTGGACATACAACTATCAAGTATAGTACTCACTATAGGTTTAAATAGAAGGGGCAGAAGAGCCATGTGTAGGGAAACCACAAATGAGTTCATCTCTGTTACACTGGTGAGCATAAATTCCAAGGTAAGGCTCACTGGCAGGGCACCAAACTCCTGAGCTATCTGCTCTGCCTATAGGGTCTCGATGTCTCTAGAGCCCTCAGGAGCCCTGCAATTTGAGGCAATATTTACAGTAGCAGTCAATGAGATGCTGAGACTTGCACAAGCGTAACTTCTGGAATGACCTCCCATCTCACTTTGAAATCTCTTAACCATAAAATCTCATTTGTATTTACCATTTCCCCCTTATGGTCAAGGTCTTTTTTCCTGTTGCATTGCTAGTTGATGCTTGGTAATAATCCCTCAGTGCCAGGGAGACTTATCCCCAGGAGTCATGTCCTACATTGAGGAGAATGTAGTGCATTTATATGCTGAGTTTGGCTTAGAGAGAGGCCACATTTGAGCAACAGGGACGCCCTCAGGAGGTAACTCTTAGGCAACATATAATACTAGGCTAAGTTTCAATTTCAAAAGGTTCATAAGTACAATCATCAATATCAAGGGCCCGGTGTGATGATCTATCCTCCTTTACTAAGCACCGCACACATACTCAAGGGATTCTTGCTGTCTTATTCGAGAATATAGCAGAACTCCCCAGAATGGGAATTCAGTATTCTTTCAGTTATTGTGTGGATCTCCACTCACGTGACAATGCCCCATGAACATTTGAGCACATTCATATGCCTTAGAGGCATGACCCAGATGAGCCTCCTCCCATGCATTCCCCCATCACTGATAAAACCCTGCACCAATATCCTCCCTTGCCACAATTGTGACCCTTCTGTGATGCAGAGCCTCTCCAAAGATGAAGCCAGGAAAAAAAAACAAGTAAAAATAATAAGAAAATGAAATAATAATGATAGTTATAAAAATAACATATAAAATAAAAAAATTTAAAAAGTTTAAATAATAAAAACTTTTTAGACATTATGTCTTTCATCACTGTAAGATCTGTTTTCTTGTATGTACAGTGACATTTTCTTCTGTATATTTCCCCAGTGTCTTTTTTTCTTTTCATTTTATCTTTAGAGAAGCTTTAGGTTACAGAAAAGTCATGTAGAGAATACAGGGGATTCCCATATACCATGCCCTTCCCCTTTTTCCCTCTCCCCTATTAATAATATTTTACATGTGGATGGTACATGTGTTACTATTGATGTACAAATATTGAAGCATTGCTACTAACCATGGTCAATGTTTTACATTATGATTTACATTTTAGACCGTACACCTTTATAAATTTTGATGAAATTTAACATGGCCTGTATCCATTATTGAAAGATCATGCAGAACAATTCCAATGCCCCCAAAATGCTCTATACCATACTAACTGCATCTTGATTCTCCAATATGTAGTCCTTAGTTGTTATTGTCTTGCCTCAATCCTGAACTTTAGCCTAGTTCTTTCATATTCTTTTTCCTTGCCTTACCTTTAGCTATTGTCACCTATATCCCCACATGAGACATAGAAACAGTTCTTCTTGTTGGTCACCCATATTTTTTCTATTTTAAAAAATAGTGAACAGCAGTGCCCATTAAGAAAGAATAATGGATTTTAGTTAATCATAGTTAATAGTTTTTGGTAAAGAAGAAATAAAATAGATCATCACCTGTTTTTCAAAAGCAGTTTTATTGAAATTTATCCACAAACCATACAATCCATCCAAGGTGTACAATCAATGGCTTTTATTATAATCACAGAATTCTGCATTCATCATCACAATCAATCTTAGAACATTTTCACCTGTTTTTATTCATATGTAAAAATGTTCATTACCGTTTTAGTTTGCTAAAAGCTGTCAAGACAATATACCAGAAATTGTTTCGCTTTTATGATGGGGATTTATTAATTTATAAACTTACAGGTCTAAGGTCATGAAAATGTTCAAACCATGGCTTCATCAGGCAATGCTTTTCTCTCTGAAGACCAGCTGTGGGCTATCCTGGACCCCTGTTCCATGACAAGGCACAATGTTTGGTCTCTGGACTCTCCCTTCAAGTCTCAATGCTTTCAGCTTCTGGCTTCCTCTAGCTTTCTCTCAGCTCCTGGGGCTTTCTCTTCTGGGTTCCATTGATTTCAGCTTCTGGATTCCAGTGCTTCCTTTCTCAGCTTCTGGAAGTTTTTTATCTGTCTATGCAGTTTTTTCTTTTCATGTTTATACCATTTATAAAGGACACCAGTAAGAGGATTAAGACCCACTGTGAAATACTTACTATTGAAGTAATCTAATCAAAGATCCTTGACTGAAGTAATTTAATCAAAAGTTTCCTTCTAATTTTCTGGAGTCTACAAAGTCCTCAAAACAATTACTCTTTATCACATTTAGATTTGTTTATTTTTTTTATTTTTTTTTTTTTTACCTTTTTAAGTGACTAAGTAGTGTAGATTTCAGGGTTCTGTACTAGCAGTCTATTGAATATTTTTGTCTTTTGACTTCCCTGAAGAACAACTACCTGACCTTACAGTCACGAAAAGTACAACTAAATATTAATAAATACATTCAGGGACCAGATGTGGCTCAAGCGATTGAGCTCCTGCTTCCCACCTGAAAGGTCTCAGGTTCAGTTCAAGCAAAACAACCTAGAAAACCAATTCAGAGTAGCCGATGTGGTTCAGTGGTTGAATGCTGACTTCCCACATACAAAATCCTTGCTTCAATCCCCAGCCCCTAGTACCTCAAAAAAATACACACACACACACACACACACACACACACACACACATATATAGGTTCAGTGCAGGCCTAAATACATCTTTTTTTGTTAAGATACATCAAGAGAGGCAATACTTGGACAATTAATGTCTCCCTGGAACTAGAAAATAGTCTGTATATTTCATAAGCACTCTATGACAAATAGTTTGTTTATTTAAACAGTAGACCACTAGTGTTTGCTGGGGAAAAGAGTCTTATTTCATTTCACAGTTTAAAAGGAAGTCTCAAAATTTCCTGCAATTATATATAAGTCAAATTTTAATTTGGAAGGAAGGAATTAAATAATTAGGATCTAGTTATATGGCTGTATTATTACACAGATGCTGTCATATGAAAAGCCAAATTAAAATCTTCTGAAATTGAATTAGAAGTGGAATTTCTGAGATGGCACCAGTAATTTACAATAGGAAGGACCTAAGCATGTGTGTTATTATATGTGAGATTGATTTTGATTATCTGGTTGTCAGTTTTTGTTTGTCTTCATTGTTTACAATGCCATACATAATTTAGCATACTAAGTGTTTAAGTGTTTAAATGTAAGGGTCTAAGAAATATTAAGTAACATGAAGACTATTTTCAGTTCTATTTATTAAAAATATATTGGGATTGGTCTTGGTAGTAATATAGAACTGGGGAACATTATTTTCATTGTTTCCATCAGAAAATCAAATTTATGTCTATGGTGTATTGCAAAGCAATAATTTATTGTTCCTAACTATATATTAACAACCAATATCACTAGTGGGCATTGGAGAGGAAGCAAAAGTAAGAAGATATTGCTATTGCTTTTGCCTGTTTTTTCTATTTAAACTTTCAGAATGACTTTCCTCATTTGAAAATGTAGAAGTTGAAATACATTATCTTTAATATTTCATCCAACTTTAGTCTTATTTTTGAAAAAAATTATGTTATATTTAGATTCTATATCACTAGTGAGATTATGGCCTATAAGATATTTGATAATTGATATCCTACAAAATTTGTTTTGGAGGACAGATGACAAATGGAATGATAGTACTATCTGATCAATGTGACTTGCGTTTTCCAACATATTATTTTATGAGGCAACATGATATAATGGGTAAATTATATGTTATATTTAGTTTCCTAGACTGTGTAAAGCAAATACCATGAAAAGGTTTGGTTTCAACAATGGGAATTTATTAGCTTACATTTTTGAGGCCGAGAAAATGTCCAAATCAAGACATCAAGAATATGATACTTTCTTCCCCAAGACTGCCTGCCAGTGATCCTTGGCTCCTCTGCCACATGGCAAGGCACATGGCAACATCTGCTAGTTTCTCCCGTCTCTTCTGGGTTTCATTGAATTCAGCTCCTTTCTTCTATGGCTTTTCTCTTCTTTCTCTCTGTATTCATTCCATTTATAAAGGACTCCAATAATAGGATTAAGACCTATCCTGAATGATGTGGGTTACACCTTAATTGAAGTAGTCTCATCCAAAGTTCCTATTTACAGTGAGTTTATACCCACAGGAATGAATCAAGCACATGATTTTCTGGGGGAACATACAGATTCAAATTACCACACTCCACTCTCTGGACCTCAAAAAGACATGTTCTTTCTATATGCAAAATACATTAATTCCATCAGGATATTCCCAAAGCCTTAACTTATTTCAGTAACAATGTTTGTACTAAGTCTTATCAAAATTGTTTAGAAGTGTGGTCTGTTCTGGGACATAATTCACCACCATCTGTGGACCTGTGAAAACCAGAGAACAAGTTATCTGCTTCCAATATGAAAATAAGGGACAAGCAAGGATCAATATTTGCACTACCATAGGTAAAAACTGGAAGGAAAACAGGGGTCACAGTTCCCAAATAATTCTGAATCCTGGCAGGGCATACTTCCTGCCTGAGAGTCTTCTATGGAGCAATGTTTTTTCCTCCAGGCCTGATGGAGCAGCAGCCTACTCTTTTCAAGTGCTTGCACTGTGGCCATGCTCTCTTTGAAAACTGGGTAAATGCTCCACTCTCAGAGCATTGGTGTGACAGCTAGACCCTCTGCATTCCTGGGGTACATACTCAACCCTTTCAGATACCTGGGGTGAAGGTCAGACTCTTTGCAATCCCCAGGGAATAGACTCCACCCTCTGAGAAAATTAGGGTGGTGGCCAAACTCTGCAATCCTCAGGGTGCAGACTTCAACCTCTGAGAACACTGGGGTGGTAGCACTCTTTCTTAACAATGGGGTAGAAGGCCTGCCGTCTCCAAGTGCCATAGCAGATTCATCCTCTCGACATATATGAGTGAGCCTGATCTCTTGGCCATAGAAGATATCGTTGGTCCAGACCTCAGCTTCCATGGTTCTGCCCTTGAAGGGAATTTTCCTTCAATGTGTCCATTTTTCCCCATTTTGCCCAGGCTGGCAGTGGTTCTGGTCATACAGATATTGAAAAAAAAAAAAAAGTCAGTTTTGCATGTAGTACACAGGGGGTCCAAACCATAAGACAAAAGAACTTTCCATAAATCCTACCTGCATAAATGCATTTCCAATCCTGACTTCCATGGGAATTGCTGACTGGTTCAGTTAAACTTACATGGAGCACTGTTCTCTGGGGACTCACTTTTTGGAAGCTCAGAATTTTAAAAACCATCAATTTATAGTTTCTTTGTGCCTAGGAGTTCAGTTCTTACTTTACTCCTTTCCTCTCACATTTTACTACAAGCTATTAGGAGAAAACAGGCTGCAATTTCCACACCTAGATTAGAAATCTCCTCAGCTAAATATTCAAAATCTGCTGTCAAATTTTGCCTTCCATCTGACATCAGAACTCAATTTTGCCAAGTTTTCTACCACTTTAAAACAAGGATCATCTTTCTTCCAGTTTCCAATAACACATTCATCATTCCTGTCTAAGGCCTCATCAGAAGTACCTTTAGCATCCATATTTCTACCAACAGTCTCTTCAAATCAGTCTAAACCCTTTCTATCAAATAGCTCACAATTCTTTCAACCTCTACCCAATACACAATTTTAAAGTCGTTTCCACATTTTTGTTATTTGCAATAGCAGCATTCCACTCTCCTGGTACCAAAATCTGTTTTAGTTTCCTAAGCTGTGTAAAGCAACAACCATAAACTCAGCTTCAGTTTTGAGGCTGAAAAAATGTGCAAATCAAGATAGCATTAAGGCGATGCTTTCTTCCCAAAGACTGCCTGCCAGTGATCTGTGGGTCCTCTGTCACATGGCAAGGCACATGGTGGCAACTGCTAGTCTTTCCCTTCTCTTTTGGGATTCATCGATTTCAGCTCCTTGCTTCCTTGGCTTCTTTCTCTCTGTATTCATTCTGTTTATAAAGGACTCCAGTAATAGGATTAAGGCATATCCTGAATGAGGTGGGTTACACCTTAACAGAAATAGTATCATCAAAATATTCTACTTATCGTGGGTTTGAACGCACAGTTTTGGGTAGATTTAAAAAGATTTTTCTCCAGTGTACATATAGCTTCAAGCCACCACGTTCATTAAACAGATTCATGTTGAAGTTTCTCTTTAGCTAGAGGTTAAAATTACTTATCTGTAGACTTGGGGTGATCACAATAATTAAAGATACTTGATATGTTGCTTAACAATATTGTACATATAAGTGCTTACCATATAAAAACTTTAAAAATAAAAGATATACTACATTTATTTCTACTTTAAGTGAAAGTGCTTCATAATCATGCCACTGCTTTATCAAACCATTGCATCTTATTCATTATGTGCTCAAATATCCAGATTTGTTAATGAATCAAACTGAAATAAAATCATATAGGATGAAGCTCTACCTACATTTCAAACCACTAGATTTTAGTGTGTTATTTACACCAGAATTTAGTATTTCAAATGAAATCACCGGGAAATTCTAAGGAAGACAACAAACTGAAATTGGTAGAACTCCAGATATCTAGAACAATTTTTGTTTTCTGAATTAATGTTTTTAAAACACAGCAAAAATCTTGGAGAGGAAAATAAATGTATCCTGGCAAAATAAAAAAATATATCACAGAGCCGACATATTCCAGTGATTACGGAGTCCCACTCTCATTCTTTTCAGTTTTACCCTTTACAAAGTCTTCTTGAATTCTTTCCTTCCATTGGGCTTCATGATGTTACACTCACTCAGTTTGTTTCCTACATGTCTGGAGAAACCTTCTCTAACTCCATTACTGATTATTCCTTGTCTATCATTAAATGTGAAAGTTTGTCAGCTTTGATTCTAAGCCATCTTATTTCCTCACTTCAAATTCTTTCTGGAAATGAATCATACTTTCCCCATGTTTTACTGACCATACATGATATTGACTTCCAATTTTTACCCCATTTATAATTTTCCGTTGAGTTTCAGATTTACATATCCAATTGCACATCTGAGATTTTCATTTATGTATTGAGTAAGGCCCTATAAGCCACAATGTCCTGAGCTTGACATAAGATTTCAATGCTGTCAAATTTGTGTTTCCTCTAACATTATCTTCTTATTTTTATTAAAAACAAAATAGAACTCTATTCTAGTCAGTTGCTCAGTGTGGAAATTTGGGAGTTAATCTTTGCACAATCCTCTCCCTTGCCTTCCATATCCAATTCATTACCAAGGGCAACTGTCCAGAGTATGGCAAGAAGCTGTGTAAAAAAGTTCCCTGTGGAACTGAAGTTGACACATCAGACAAAAGAAAGACTTGGACAAGTTCAGCTTCGCAAGTAATGAGTACTTATTTAGGGAGCTTATGTGGGGTCCTCATCCTCAGCAGTGGTAGGAGAGACCCCACTCACTGCAAAAGGAGAGGGGTCTTTTATAATGCATGTCCACATGAAGATGGAGAAGGCACATGAGGGGCAGCAGGATTTCTAAGGAATGCAGTGTTACAAGATTTACTGGCCAGTCACCAGTCCACAACCAGTTTCTGAGGCTTGCCTTTTTAACTATTCAGGAATGCATGGAGGGGGAAAGAACTGGAAGGGGGAGAAAACGCAAAGTCATTTGCATGGTACAACAACTAATGCCACCTTTTAAGTATTTCTCAAATCATATGTTCAGTCTGCAAAAAAGTACCAAGCCACCAATTTTACTACTTTACTTTGAATATTCAAGCCACATTTTTGGAAATTAAATTTTTATCATATCAATTCCCAACCTCAATCTCTTCAGTATTTCCCCATTGTTCTTAGTGCAAAATATTTTACTTCCTTTAGAAGCTTTTTATCAATGTTTGCAAAGTCTAGTACCTGCAGTGAATAAGATACAGGGGAAATGGTTAGTAATTCTTGTCAAAAATGTAAAGAGCTCTAGAAAACTCATTCCATTTGTTGATCAGGCAGAGTAGTAACAAAAAATAAGTTTTTTTAAAGGGAAACTGTAAATCTAGAATATTATCATAGCTTTAGATTCTTTGAGGTATTAAAAATTAAGATTTTCATATATCTGGTTATTTTTTAATGTTGACAGCTGTATTAGTCAGTCAAAGGGGTGCTGATGCAAAGTACCAGAACTCTATTGGCTTTTATAAAGGGTATTTATTTGGGGTAAAAGCTTACAGTTACAAGACCCTAAAGAGTCTAACTCAAGGCTGATTTCTCACCAAAGTCAGCTGCCACATGTTGAAGCAAAATGATTGCTGATCTCTGCCTGGTCTCTCCTTCCTTCTCCTCTTAAGGCTCTGTGGGCCCAGCTTCTTCCAATCTCAGTTGTAAGCTGGCATAAGGCTTGTCTCTCAAGGCTTCCTATATCAGTCTGGCAAAGGGCTCGTTTCTTTCTAGGACTTTGCTCAGCAGCTCTGTTCTCTTCAGCTGCAAACTATCTGCCGAATGGTTCATCTCTCCCGGGGCCTCCAGGATCAAAGCTGACAAAGTTCCAGCCTCTTCTGTGTTTTCCTTTCTCTTCCTGTAAGTGTCCATTTATAAAACCCATCAAAGGGGCAGGGACTCAACCAGAGTCATGCCCTACTGATGTAGTCAAATCAAAAGCCCCAAATTGATTTAATCATGTAAATTTAAAACATTTTAATTTAATACAATCAAAGGGTATCATACCCAGAGGATCAGACCAGTTTACAAACAAAATCATTTTTTTTAATTTTTGGAGATTCACAAATAATCTCAAACTGCCACAGCAGCTAACTAAAAAAGATATTTATAAAACTTTGTGTGGTTCAGACAATCCAGGTCTGCAGGTCAAATCCAGTTTCCATGGTGCCAATCACCACCTCTTCCTAATAAGATCTGCTTACTTATGCTTAACAGTCTTTTCTTATTCTTCTACCTCCTTTCCCTGTAGACTATTTTTATTTTAACCTATAAAGGTTAAAATAATACTATGTTATCCCTCACATGCTCACATGCTTTCTTTCTACTAGATATGTCTACACAACTTTCTTTTAGTTCTTCCCTACCCATTCTTTCAGATATTTGTTCAATAAGCTTTCTCTGGACTTCTTGATTAGTTTACCTGTGCATAAATTCTATGGCATCTCTTCCCTTTTAGAACACTTTTATACTTGCATTTACTGTGTAATATCTGTATCATTCACTGAATAGTGACCATGACAACAGGTAAAATATTTGTCTTCTGGTACATGACATATGCTATATATATATATTTAAATGAATGTTTAATTATCTGTCTGCCAACAAGTAGACAATAAGATGGGGGGAAAGGTCAGGAAATTGTTTAAGGTACACTCACTCTGTGACTCAGGGTAAATGAGGAGAAATAAAAATTAAGAATAAAAATTCAGAATAGCCTTTGTAATTATAAAGAATACTAATAAATTAACACTAAGTCATGGTCCTAGGGAGAATTGCCAGACAATTACAAAGCATAAAACCTGGTAGATTAAAAAATAAAAAAGTTAAATAGAGGGTGAGAACTACTAGAAATACTAAGCTTTGGTCATCTGGAAAATTTAATTTTAATAATACATAACTCACCCAAAAAATTCTTTTAAAGGAGGTCCTATATGGCTAGTATTAGGCACATGAAGAAATAGGTTTGTTGTGTAGAATGAGTAATCTATGATCATCCTGTGCCTGCATTTTTTCCTTTCGGATACCAGGCTTGGAAAACTAAGTCTTAAAGAGGGGCCCTGTGTCCAGTACTTACTCAAATAACTTAGCTCTTACCGAGGTTTTATGAGTGTATGCACTCATAAAATTTATATTTATATTTAATATAAATATTAATAACAATTTATATTTAATATAAATATTAATAACAATTAATATTTATGTGTTCTTAGTCTACATAATTATACATTCTAATTTTTACCATGTTTACAGAAAACATATACTTAATACATTTTCCCTTCAATTTTATCTCCATTATTCTCTCATTTAAGTGCAAGACTTTAATCCCAGTGCATAACTGTATAATGTAAATTTTGGTGTCAAATAGATGAGTATAATTCTCAGCTTTATCCTTGAGACACAGTGAAATTTACTTGATATTCTTGAGTCATCTATCTTTAAATAGATATAAAATAGATACATGAAAGCTCATACAAATAGGTTAAATATGTTAATGTTTGGTACATTTAGCTGCTTTTTGTTGTAGGTTTTTTTGCAGGGAGTGGTATTTATTTGTTTTATTTATTTCCTTTCTCTGTTTTCCACATTATGTAAGAAGCCTTAAAGGATTTCTATCTTTTTTTTTTCATCAAAAGAAGGAAGTATTAGGCAGCTTAAGCTGTTTACATGGTGTTTATTTTCAAGGAAAAGACCTCTCCAAAACAAACATAAGGCAAAGTACTCTGTTCACTTTATAATCACTCTGCCTGGATTCCTGAGATTTCTACCTTTCTTTCTCTTTCAGGTTTCTGCATGGGAGATTCTTGTTAAAATGCCTGATATAGGTGAGCAACAGACTCTTACATATTCCTAGCTCAAGCTTAATTCCAATTAATTGACCCACTTTGCAAGCACATTAATTATGGCAACATCAAAAGGCTTTAAAATACCTATTTCTCAAAATATTTAATTTCTTTATTTTTTAAAGGTGAAGGGCAGTAAATTTTAGGGGTAAGTTGTATTGCTATAAGGTTCTATCTGTCCTCAATGGAAAATCAGATGATTACTGAGAACTTCTGAGACTTGCAACAGAGGTAAGGGGAAAAAAGACTTAATAATACTGAAAAATTTCCCATTTTAAGGTGTTACATTTGAAAGACACATTGAATGCAATCATACTTTAGACATTAAAAAATATATATATCACCATCTCTCAAAAAAAATGAAATAAAATAAATAAATAAATAAATAAATAAATAAATAAAAGTAGCCAGCCCAGTGGAGTTTTGAAATGTACCAGTGGAGGAAAAAAATAAAATTATATATATATGTAATTAAAATATTACAAAAATATATTATGACAGTACCTGGCAAATAGCAAATATTATTTTAGCTCTTATTCAAGTTATTACCAGTATCATTATCATTAAAAAGTTGCTTTCAGAGAGGAAGGTAATTTGCTATTAGCGATTAAAAAAGAGTCTCTGTTCTCTATATACCATTCATATGCTTTAAGTATGATTCTTGTGATAATATAAATGGAAAATACAGGACTCTTTCTGAAATCTATTTCTCTCTCTATCAAAAGGACACAAAATTGAGCTGGTTAATGCCAATATTGATGGTAGCTTTATTTAGATAGGTTAGATGACTGTCAGTGATTGAAGTCACTCAAACTAATTTCATTTGAATTACCATGTAAATACCAATGTAATTTTTACTCAATATTTCAAAATACTATAGAGACTTAGGTTGTATTTTGTTAATAATTACATAAAATTTTCTGATATGTTAATTTTGCAACTTGTTTTATTTTCATACATTATTTAAGATATTTTTAAAAAGCAAAGAAAAATGATTACTGAAGCAGATGACTATTTTATAAAGGGTATACTCATTATTTAAATAATTCTTAATTATTATTTTTACTTCCAATACATGAGAAACTTGAAAGGCACAATTTTTCACATCCAGTAATCCTTTATCTCTGTATAAATGCCTCCTACTGTGCTTTCTATTTTAATGAAGTTAGCAACATAACACCTATGGGTATCCTATGTGATTTGCTTTCACAGCATTAATTATTTGAGAAATTAAAAGAAGTGAGTTTGAGCACTATTAGAAAACCATAGAAAGAAGTTTGGTGTGTAGTTTCAAAAAATTCCATAGTCTTTCTCTACGTGTCTTTTTAAGTTCTTAAAAAGTAAGATCTCTTCCAATGCATTACAAATCCCTGGCCATTATATATGGCCATTTATATATCACCTATATAAAACCAACCACAAAAAAGCAAAAGGAAACTAACAATTGAGGCTACCATACCACGTTTTGCATAATGATTTTTATTTTAAAAATAGGAATCAGAAGGTGAACTTATCTAGTACTATAATATCCACTAATTACTTTTAAGGCTTGTTTTTCATAAGATACAAAGAAGTATCTTCATAAGTTTATTTCCTAAATTGCTTTGACTGTAAGTTTTTTTTTTTTTTTTCACACCCAGTTCATTACAAGTCCTCTAATAGAATAGTAGAATTTTGTCCTGCTTCTGCTCAAAACTGATGTGTGTGTATGTGTGCATGTGTTTGTGAATGTGTGTGTGAAGTGGCTGGATAGGGAGGGAGGCATTCCTTTTAGCCTTACATGGTTTTGTTTTATAGTATCCCAGCCCATAATCTTCACTGTGTTAAAATCAGCATGGCATCCTTAGAATAGTGACCACTTCATGGTGCAAATGGGAAGGCTTTCTAATCCCAACCAAATGTTTTCTTTTATCTTTTTGCTTTTGATTATTGAATTCCTCATGATGCGTTGCTTTGCATATTTGAGCTTTGTCCTTTAAGGCAGGGGTTTTTAACCAGTGCTCGAAATTGCAGTGGATCCATGAGATTGAATTGAAAATTCAAAAAAAATTATACTTGTGGGGACATGTTGGTGCAGGTGTGATACAATTATTACATAATACACAGTATAGTATGGACTTAGTAAGGGGTCTGTTGTTTTCACCTGACTGGGTCCATGGAACAAAAACTGGTTAAGAACCCCTGCTCTAAGTCAATTGTTGTACACATTTTGAATTAAAGACATACATTCACAATAAAAAATAATGTCACAATTGAAAGGATTAAAATAATTAGTCCAATACTAAATAGTCACCAATAATTTCAATGTATTCAGTTACTACAGTAAACAATATTTTATGATAGCTATGACAAGTCTTAAAGAAGCACAATAGAAAAATAGGATCCCCTTTCTGAAAAGTGCATATGTGGGGTAAAGTAACATAATTTTGTCTTATCACACACACACATAGAAAGATTTAAATCTTTATATATATATACAACTTACCAAATTAATATTCCCAAGCCATTACTACTGATCATTTTAATATCTTCAAAAATTTCTTTTTATTTTTTATAGCCACTTGCTAGGAGAAATCATTAACAAATAGAAACAAGTTTTTATTTCCATGACCCCTTTTGCCTCTCCTTCCTCTAGACAACAAACTCCAATGATATTCAAGAAGTAAACAATATCACCATACTATGCTTTGTCCCTGGGGAGTCCATGGTGTAAGAACATTTTTACTTATTTTAGAATATTAAAATAGAAGTTTATAAACCAGTTTTTATAAGCTAAAACAGATATTCTGAACCATCTTAAAGTTAAAAGGCAAAACAAAGTAGATTGAGCTCTACTTTACAATATTTTATCTTTAGTATAGAATATAATATCATCGATTATATTGTTGACATTATTTTTTAAAGGAAGAAACACATTTATTGCAGCTTAAAGGACAGTGCCAAGACTTATTTTAAGAGTCTAACCTGCAATATCAGTTTCACTGTAGTGACTGAAGTTCAATTTTCTATAACCTTTCTCAGGTCAGATATTCCAGGAAGGGAGACTAGAACAATATCCACAGTGAGCAATGTTAGCTGGAGAAATAACAACTTCAGTTTACTGCCATAAAACTGGAAAACTTAAAATGTATATACATAATAGTGTTGGCTGTATATTGATACTAGAGAGACTGGTGATCCTTAGAAATATTATTTAATACTCGGGGAATGATCAAGCATTATCCCATCTCTAAATTGAGTATCTATAATGGATATGGAAATGTGTGTGTATATAAACAAAGTGAAAATACTTTGGAAATAATAGTTCAGCTAGCAACTATACAGTGCTTTTCAATTTGCACAGTGGATCTAAATATATGATAAAATTTAAATCAATATGTATATGAAAATAGCCTCGAAGATTAGTTAACTTACCAAAAGATTTGCATTTTTGTAATAGCTACCATTTGAACCCATCTTCAGGTTTATATCCCATGGTTTTCCTTAAATAAAAAGATTAAATCAGAACAAGAATACATGATTAGTACAAAAACCATTACCTAGTTCATAGTGAATTATAATATACATTTGTTGAAGGTAACTCTTTTAAGTTAAATATAATGATGATAATCAATTATGTTGATTTGGTGGAAAAACAGTTTTTCCAGGGCAGAATTAATACTACCCAAATTTATGAATAAATATTATTGGTAGATAGTCATAAATGAAGATATATTCATATATAAAATACAAAAAATGAAAATATAGTTTAGGTGAATCAATGAGTCAAAATGTAAAATGAATGGAAAATAATTAAATGTTAGATCCCATTCATAGAAGCACTCTTTAAAAACAGTCTATACTTTTTGAGAGATGATTAGATTACCCCAAAGTATGTTTTTAAATTTTAGCAATTGCATATTAAGAGGACTATAGAGAAATAGAGTGGATTAAACATACTGTAGGAAACAAGGAATCTCAGCCCTGACTCTAATTTTAAACTTGGGGATTAAAATAGAAAACAGAGGCGAAATTGGGTGAATGAGTCATTTCATATATTTGAAGGAATATCATGCAGAAAATGGAGTAGAGCAGATTTCTTTTTGTCTCATGGTAGATCTGGGAACAAGGAGTGACAGTTGTTTTGGTGTTTGAAATGTAGGTGAATCTTCCACTAGAAGTTCTTGAATAACTTTTGAATCTGAAGAAGCAACATAGCATAGTGAAAAGAATGTGTTCAAAATCAATAAACATATGACTTTGGGAAAGTTATTTATTTATATCTCTGAGTATAAGTTTCCTTATGTGAATATACTTCATGTAGTTTATTAATAGGTTATTAGGGAGATTGAATTAAATAAATATTCATGAAATATCTGACACATAGTGATTATTCTTAGTAATGTTATTATATTTACATATTTTAACATTTTAATGGACACATAATAGTAATGAAAGCTATACTTTAATATTTTTAAAAAAATAATTTTATTTTCCTACATTAAACTACATTCTTGTATTCTCTCAAAATTGCCATATGAATTCAGAGGGTTGACATGTAAAAAATTGCAAGTCTCTCTAGTTGAATAAATTTCCGATAAATGTCCATCTCCTTTAATTGATGCTCATTCAAGCGAGAAAATATATCTCACCAATCAAATTGTAGATGTAAAATGAAAAAGCAAAACTGTGCTGTGAGTTTTGAATGCCTCTATAATTTGACAGCAGTTACCTGGCTAGAGATAAAATAGACAGAATTATTTACAATGGCAGGGATTGCTGCTGGGTTAAAACTGACGTTGAAGATGCCTACCCTTTGCAACACTGCCACCATGTCACTATAAATAATCCTGCTGGGATCAATTGTTATGCCCTGAAGGGAAACTGTTGTCTATAATATCGCACACAAAGAAAAAAAAACTAATGAGAGGAAAAGATTTCCCTGCTAGAACACAAGACATTTCTAAGAGTTAAACTAACAAAGCTTCAACTAAGTCTGCCAAGAAGTATACTATGGGAAATTGCACAGGAGCTGCACATCAGCAAAATGTCTGGGCAGGAAATGGCTGGACATGTAGAAGTGCAATCACTGTCTTATTTATTTGCCACTCTTGGGAACACTAATAGGAAAGTGACTAATAAGGTATAATATTTCCCAGAACCAATTAATTAATCATAGCATGACATTAATAGATACATTCCTTGGAGAGAATATTTCATGCTCAGGGAAATTAAACCATTTTATTATGATAAAGTTTCCCCTGTCAAAATTGCTTTAAATGCAGATTCTCACCCTGTTAGCTAGGTGAGGATTCTAGTGTCCTCGCCCCAGATGAGCATGAGTAAGAAATGATAACAGAGTAAGTAAGATTTAGGGCAAATGTGGAGACAGTTGTGATTAGAAGAATTTGTCAACCCTCAATGAGACAGTTGTTTTTTCCCTTCATATTTTATATTTTGAATATTCAGGTCTCTAGGAACCTAGGTTTCTTGCTGTAATCATACTGAAATATAACATTATTGATTGATCATTAGACTCTTTTCTTTGTTGTAACATAGTTGAATGGAGATTGGATGAAACAATATAAATGAAGAATTTCTCTCATTTAGTTTTGCTCATCTAAAGTATTTTATTTGATGCTATTAAAGTTTCTTAACTTACTGGCTTCTTGCCTCTAGGGTCTGGATTCCAGAATGTACTAAGAAGTAAATCTATAAGTGAACGATCAAGTAAGTATTTGTGGAGGTATATGGGAGGGGAAAGGCAAAGGGGTCGATAGGTAAGTTCTCCACCCTTCACTCTGGCTCCAGAGAAGACCAGTGAGTATTTGGAAATAAGGAGAAGGTCTTCCAAACTGTTTACTGTCTGTTTCTCCCTCAGATTATGAGTTTTAAGTCAGGATTTATGTTTATTATTCTTTATATTTTCAGTGATTGCATGATGTCTCATCCGTAAGAGGTTTTTTTTAATATTATTCAGAATGGCCAAGATTATGATGAGTTAAAAATATCCAAATTTAGTGGATTAACACCAAAAGTAAGTTTATTTCTCTTTCAAATTAGCTGTGTTCCTTTTAGTCACGCAGAGCACCAAACTGATGGTCATGCTTTCCTGACATAAGCAAGGCAGGATTAAAAATGTAGGAAATTACTTATACTTCTGCCTAAAAGTGCTATCTAGCAAAGCACATAATTTAATTAGACAATATAAATCATGTGGTGGTTAAATAACTATAAATGGGGCAGGGAAGTAAAATCATATCATGCACTTGGAGAGAGAAAACCAATTATTTATAGACAGTCCAAAGACTACCAGAGTGTTCAATCAATACTTACTGATATATGATTAATCCTTGTCCTTGGTTTTCTTAAGATTGAATGCACTTTTCCCTTCATTGCTTTTATTATTTCTCCACAAATTCTTGACTTGGTAGTCACTCTTGGAATATAACACATGACATACTGAATCTGATAATATTTTCCTTATGTTTGTTTCCAGTGTTTATGTAATATTTCCTTTTTTCTTAACAGTAAACAAGTTTCAATGCATTCTATAATCTTTCACATCTCCTTCCTACTTTATGTCATCCTTTTTTTTATTGCAATTCTGTCTTAGTTCATCTTCAACCGACCAACACCTACTCATCTGCTTAGTTCAACTCAGACTCTGCTAGGCTTTCTTCACAAGGCTGGATTGGGTGTCTCTACATTGTGTTCTTCCCAGGCTGTATTTTGTCTGTTGTAGGTTTAATTGTTTTATCTACCTTGTAATTAACTCTCCAGTGATTAATTTGGTGCATTGCATGACATGTAGAATTGTGTAATAAATATTTGTTTGAATTCCACTCTGTTTCAGGAAGCATCTATCTATCAGACTGACTTTGGTCAAGATACTACCTTTGGACCAGTTTTCTGTACTTCATCGGAGTTTATCTATTATATGATGACTTTCTATCTTTGCAGGAGACTGGAAGAAAAGGAAACTAACATATATTGCAATGAGGTAGATTTTATTTAAACATAAGAATTAACTAAACTATTAAAATGATTATAAAATATAAAACATGATATAATGATAGGTGTTAGATTCTACAATTAAAATGCTTTTACCTATGGAACAATGAAAACTATTGGATATAGTATTCATGCATTTCAATAACTCATATTTTTTAAAATGTGGCTTAGCAATAGTTGTCTTTCTATTACCACCCTGTTTCTCCCTGCACACAACCCTGGATTAAATCTTGACACTTCTCTTCACTCAAAGAAATGATCCAAAACAAAACTGTGATATGAAATTTTATTGATGGCTTCATGGGATAAACTAGTTTATTTAGGGGGAGACTCCATACTATACAAATACAAATCAATTTATACAAGTCCCTTTATGAAATTTCATCCCCCCAAATTATTTTCCACTGCTTCTTTTTCACTAGTCTTCTCCCTCTTTTTCAATGATTATGTAATGATTGTCAAGAAGGTTCAAGAGTTAAACAGACTAGTGTTCGATTCCAGAAACCATCACTTATTCTGAATAGGTTGTTTAACCTTCATTAACTTTGATAATAAAATCTGTTGTGTTTAGCATAACACCTAGCTCACTGTAATGATTTTGACAATAGTTTCCAAGAATGACCTGAAACAGCATGGAAAGCCTTAGCCCATTCCATATGATTTCCATCATTCTCCCCTAAATATCATATAATATAGAATGTAATTAAAAATAAGTTTACGACAAGAATCTCAGGCTTACCTTCCAACCAATTAGTCATTACTAAGTTCCTCTAATATAAATACCATAAAGAGATTTATAAAGTAAGCCCTCAAAATTCTGGATCTAGTCCTTTCTCTTTCCTGGTTATGTCCTGAGGTTATCCCCATATTTCTTTTCTGCTATCATCCCAGGAACGTACTAGCCTTCTTGATTGTATTTATTTTGGTTTACATGTCAAGGTGCTGTTGGTCAGTGCATTAACTGGAAGCAGATTTCAGAGACTATTATTATCCATACTCACTCATTAGTAGATGTCATTATAACAAGAATTTTCCCTGTGTAAGCTCATGCAGAATGTCTAGATGCTTCTGTTTTATTGGTAATCATTGATGATTCTTGAAAGTTGTGCACAATATTTGACAAGATTTTTTAATTGTCTAAGGAAAAGCACGTAAATTAGCATATATCAAATTTTAAAGGCTATAGCTTTGGTGCAAATGTTTCTTGAGTTTTTAGTTAGTTAAGTAGATATTTTGCAGGCAAAGATTATCCTTTTATATTATGCTGTGATGTCCTTTAAGAATAAAAAAAATTAAATACTCAATAATTTCCAAATTTGATTTTCTTTTTTTTTTTTGTAATACATGAAAGAATGCCAAGGATATATTATCACAAGACTTCAACAGGCTTTTGTTATTTTAAAAAGCATTCTCAATGACTAAGAGTATAGTATCATGAATATATATATGTGTATATTCATAAACTCTTTTATTGAGATGAATCTTGTAGTTCTAGTAATCCATAGAACATTTTCAGAAGAAAAATTCAGAATCTATCTTTATTACAGTACAAGGCACTGACCGAGGTGCTGGGATGAGGGAGTAAACACAATAATCAAAATTCACTTGTCTCATGGAATTTACATCCTAGTGGATGAGCGAAACAATAAACCATATTTGCTGAAATATATAGTATGTTAGATGCTGTTTAGGAGGAAAAATGAGCAGGAAAGAGAAACGGATTGCTTAGAGAGGTGAGTTGCAACTTTTTTCACATCACAGTTAAGGTAAGCATCACTTGGAATAAACATTTGAGTAAAATGATAAAGAAGATAGATTGGTGAGCCATTTGACTTTCTGGAGAGAGAGGCTTCTATTTATAGTAAACAAGTACAAAGCAGGGTGTCAACAAAGTTTGAAAAACAGTAAGGAAGAACTTGAAATGGAATCAAAGACAAAAATCTTACTCACTAAGAGCAGAGAGGTAAAGAGATAGGAGTGTATGCTGGTTTGTGTTGAGTGTTACAGGTCATTGAAAGAATCCTGACTTTTATTTTGAGTGAGGTGGGAGGCACATAGAGAATTTTTAACAGAGGAATGACATTATCACTTTGGTAGCTTTGTTGATGATAGATTGAGGGAGGCCAGTGTGAAAGTAGGAGTCCTTTAATATTCCAGGTGAGAGATTATAGTAGTTTGCAACATGTGGTTAGATGTAGAACTAGAGAAAAATAATTAGATTCTGGGTAATTTTGAGGGAAGAATCAACAGGATTTCCTGATAGTTTATTTGTTGTTGGATTCTCAAGAAGAGGGATCATGGACAACTCTAAGATTTTTAAAATGAAGAACTGTTAAAAAGAGTTACATTTAATAAAAATGGAGAATAATCTAGGTGAAGATGTTTGACAGCTGTGGGCATACTAAGTTTAAGATATCTGTTATATATCCAATTGGAGATGCTGAGTAGGCATTAGGGTATATGAATCTGAAGCTCAGAGGAGAGCACTTCCTGGAGATACAAATTTGGAAAGTATTAGCAAATTATTCTCCAAGCATATTTAGCTGCATGGGTGTAGGAGAGGAGCAAATGGTTTGATTTAACCAAGGTTGTAGTTTGGGCATGAAATTCAATAAAGCAAAAGAAGGACAAATGAGTTGAGTTGCATAAAATCTAGTAATTAAAACGGTTGACCATTGACTTTAATTTGCATGAGGAAGAAAGATGTGAGGTAAAGGGGTTTTAGATGGTAAAAGTGGTAGAATCAGTATATCAAAGTCCCTGTGAAAGTTGATGGTTTGTTGGAGTTAGAGTAGAAAGAGGAAAGATAAAAACTGGTTAGCAGAGAGAAGACTATAAGAAATTGAGAATGGGAAGAGATCAGATTGAGTAGTATAATTGTTTTATATTTTTAATCAGAATATGTAAACAGTAATTTTAGAACTATATCTGTATATATGCTATATCTCTATTTATGCATACATTAATATCAATTTCCCTAAAAATAAATATTTAGAAATTTGTAAAACAAATTGCAAGCTTTTATAAATAGAGAAAAATGTCCTTCTAGTTTTCTAAATACAGTGTTTTGGGGACAAATGAAGAAACTAACATAGCAAAACATGATTGTTATCAAAGAGTATTACATTTACTGATTAATGTTGAAAGCACTTTTGGAATGCCCACTTCATGTTATTAAAAATTTTAAAACATTAAATTATAAGTAATTGCACTTAACTTATAGAAAACTTTCAAAGTGATGCTATATCACTTACATTTTTATGGCATTTTAATTTTTAAAAAATGTTTTGACATCTGCTTCCTAATAATTATCCTCACACAAAGGTTTGTGAGGCTGATGGGAAAAGGACTTAGAAAATGAGAAAAAAATGTGAAAGAGAATTTTGATTTCTCTGAGTCACTCAATTGCTCTATTTCATAATTGGAGGGCATATAAACATTAGTGCAGGTGGGGATGTAAGACAATTTTGTGTAAAGCCCTGAATCTACAGATGTAAAACCTGAGGCATAGAAGGGTAAGAGATTTACCCTCCTCTGTTTATGACGGTACTTAATTTAGGTGACTTGCCTGTATAAAATCAGCTCTCCAACTTGAAATATTACGTATATATTCTCATTACATATTAGTTTATTTTAAAGAAGAACAAGCTTGGAACCACATTACAAAATTCTAAACAGAAATTTGCCTATAATCTTATTTTTCTGGTGAAATTAGCTTCTTTTTTCAACAGAGCTGAGAGGAATAATGAAGTAAAGATTAAATGAGTACATGCAATGAGTCACTTTCTCGAATGTAGCAAAATGTATTTTTATCTTTCCAATTTTGTCAAGACTTCACAGAGATAAAAAGTTTTCTTAGGAACTTGAACAATCTAATTTGAATTTTAATATATAATTAACCAATAAACACACTTTATTCTCTCCCAAATGTCTTTGCAGTCTTTGATGTTTGCTGTTTTATATTTTTCTCCTTTTTAACAGTGCTGTTAAATCAGGTGTGCTTGCTTTTTATTTGTGTGGTATTGCATCAAGAAAGGAAATTCAGTCTATTTTTGAGGGTCTGGGATGGTTGATCATTATAATCTTCTAATGCTGAAATGCTATTATATATTAACCAAAGCATACAAAAGCTCTTAGTTTAACATAAAGCAAAACACAGTAATCAACTTTGAAAATGTGTTCCCCATCTCAATGTAATGAATTTACTACCATGCCACCATAATTAAAAAAAAAAAAAAATACTGGCCTGAAAATCTTTTGAAAGCATTCTAAGTTAGATAGAATTATTTAAGGCTAGTGATGAGAAAGATGACTGAAATTTCTCCAATTAATGACTATATGAAAATAGATACAGAAAAGAGAGATAAAGACATAGGTTGCTGGTCACATTGTTCCTTCAACTTTTTCCCTCTAAAGACTGTGTTCCAGTAAATGACCCCATGGAAATTCCTATGGAGGGCTAGTCATTTTTTGCTCTAAGATAATCTGTAAAGTTAACAGAACATTAGATGGACTGGGTCTTTTCCATATAAAAGAAAAAAAAATGAAATCAAATTGTGCTTTCTCTTTTCTTCTATGAACTTGAAAGATATTAAAGCAAGAAAGTAATTTCCCAAACCACAAATTGCAATCCAATCGAAAAAAAACTGCCAATTAGTTTAAGACTATCTGGGAGGGAAATGAAAAGCCTCATTTAGCTATCTTCAAAAGATGTCTTCAACAGATTTCTAATTAATCACTGCAAACTTATTAATGAGTTCCTATTTCAGTTCAGGGAGAGATGGTAAAACCTTCCAAGCACAGAAATAATTACTGTTGAAAGTCCAAGGTGGAATTTTCTGCTAGTATTTTGTTGTTACTATTTTAATTGCTGTAATAGCAAGCTGTCTTATAATCAAGCCTGCTAAACTAATATTTAACAATACAGTGATTTCCACTTTTCCACTCAACCTAAGTAAAATGTGAATAATGTGTCATAAATAAGTTACAACAATTCCATTAAATATTTATTTGAAAGAATTTTTTTACAGATTACATAACTAGCCCCAGACATTAAGAAAAATACTTTATCTAAAAATAAAACAGAATTAGGAATTATAAATTTTCCATAATAAGTTGGAGATTCTGTAATTGAGCACAGAATGCAGACTTAGTCTTATGCTCAAATAGAAGGATTAGAATAAAAACAATAAAAGTCTATCAACTTTTATATAGATATATGAGTAATTTTGTAAAACCTAATATTCACTATTCCTATAGTGAATGATATTTGTACTTCCTCATGCTTAACAGATATTATTAAAAGAAAAGCACTACAAATGTTTCTTATGGTTTTAAGAGAAATGTATCTAAAAATGTCATTTGGTTTAATGAGTATTTTTTTCTATCAATTTACAATTATATTTATGTTATTTAATAGTTCTGTATTGTAATATCAATCATATCTTATATGACATAAACAATTCCTAAAAAGGGAAAGAAAACATGTAATATTTCTATGATGAAGAATTTAAATAAACTTTAAAAATGAATAGAAGGAGAGGAAGTACATGGAATGCTAATAATATGTGACAATGTAAATTATTTTTCTTCTTTTTGTTAAATTTTCTGATTTTATGAATTTTTATATTATTTTTCAAATCTCAACATTGTTTTATAGAACACATATTGCATTTTGTTATAGAGTCTGATTCATTTCTCTTTCACAGTTTCTTTCCAGCCAAGTGTTTTAGTAAGCATGTGCCATTCATGTAATTGGGAATATGACAAAGCATGGTCTCCAGATAATCTCTTTTCCTCTTTCTAAGTAGACCTCACTATTTCTGTTAATGCTTTCCTGACTAACTGAAACTACTCAGATCTTCTAAAGTCTTTTCTGAGATTCTCTTAAAGTACCTGAACTAAATAATGTCCATTTGCCTTTGAGTACATGCAGCAAAAATAGGAACCTGAGACTACATAATCTCCTACACCTAATTAAAGATTATGTTTTGCTGTTTGTAAAGTAATTCCAAGACTAAAACCATAAACCCACATATCATCAGTGATGTGGTAGTGACAACAAAGGAATATATACTAAATATTGATTTTAATGTAAATGAATTATCAGCTCATGTTTGGCAGAAAAGCCAATTGGTTAAGCTCTATCATCAGAATGGAAATCTACAATTTCATAAAAAGGGCTGCAAAGACAAACATTATTAGGGAAACTACTCAGAAATTAATTATGAATCATATGTTTCCCAAATGCCATGGTATATTACATAGTTGTTTGTTTTATTTTTTTTAAGTACCAGGGATTGAACCTGGGACCTTATATGTGGGAAGCAGGCACACAAACACAGGGCCACATTGGCTTCCCTATTACATACTTTTAACTTCAGTGACATAAGTAAAATAGAAGCCCCTTCAAACAGATGATGTCCAAATTTCTTTATTCAAGATAGAGTTTTCTGAGTTGCTTACATTTATGCTTGAGTTCAGAGAAGTCCTATTTTCCCTCCTCAGGAAAAAATAAAATAGTTGAACTTGTTTAATTTTTTTGATTAATACTTTGTTGTATGCTAATATAACAATGTGCTATACAGGATAAAGTTTACTAAAATTTATAAGTTAGAACTCAATGTGAAAATTATATTATAAATTAATCTTGTCTTCAATTTATAGAGGGTGTTTTACTGTTGAAAATACTTTAAATTTTTTTTTAATTTAAAGAAGTTTTAGGTTACAGAAAAGTTGCATTGACAATATTGAGAATTCCCATATTCCTACCCCCCTCCCATCACATTTTTCTCTATTAATAACATCTTACATTAGAGTTGTACGTTTGTTACAATTGATGAAAAAATATTGAAGCATTGCTACTAGCCATGGTCTATAGTTTACATTATGGTGTGCAATTTGCATTGTCCTTTTAAACATATTTAATTTTATTTGCTCATATACTTTCTCTAGACTAAGTCCTCAATGCTCTGTATTCCTAACTTAAAATTAAAATGTTATTTTATGCCTTTTACTTTTATATGACTATAGCTTTTGTACACTATGAAACAGTTTTAAATTGTTTTGATACAGGTTAGATATATTGTAATTTTGTTCTTCATTAACAATTGTCTTGAAAATATGTTTTTTGTTTTTTAAATTAAAATATGTTATATAAAACCTAAAATTTATGCAAAATTATTTCATAAGATCATAGGTAAAAATACAAGAATATGAATCCCTTGTGTTTAGCACCATCTGATCTCAAATAACTTCATTTAATACATTGATCATGGGAAGCAGGTGTGGCTCAAGCAGTTGGGTGCCCATCTACCACATGGGAGGTCCTGGGTTTGGTTCCTAATGTCTCCTAAAGAAGATAAGCAAGGCAACAAGATGATGCAATGAGATGATGCAACAAGAGACATTGAGAGACACAGCAAAGCAGGGAGCGGAGGTGACACAAGCAATTTAGTGCCTCCCTCCCACATGGGAAGTCCTGAGTTCGGTTTTTGTGCCTCCTAAAAAGAAGAGGAGCACACAATAAATGGACAAAGAGAGCAGACAGCAAGTGCAAACAACAAGGGGGGAGGGGGAATAAATAAAATAAACCTTGAAAAAAAATGTTGATCACAGGTTGAGTTGGGCCCACATAAAGAGTTAGGGAACTTGTTGATGTAGTGGTAATGCAGTAATAGAGATCAAATGAAAAAGTAAATTATTCATTATTACCAATTAATTTAGCATACATCTATATCATATCATTATCAACATCTATATTTATACCTTTATCTCTGTTTATATCGTTGAATAGATTAGAGAACCAGGAAAAAAAATGAATAATAAAATTATGGTAACAATTGGTCAAAATTAATGTTTCAATAAATTTCAAAAGTTATAAAAAAGAATTTGTAACATTGAAAATGCTTGTATAAGTAAAAAAGAAAGACAAACTTTTATATAAGGTGATAAGTATGCAAAATATAGTTAGAAATCATATTTGATGACATCTCAAAATATTACAGATGTATATCTTTGGATGGAGAAATTATGATTGTCCATGATATTTCTGTGTATTGACTATGGTCATAAGTAGAATTATAATGGTTCCTAATATTTTCTGCTCTCTCATGGCATACACCTCCTACATAATCCCCAGGACTGTCAAGATGATATATTTTACTTCTGGGATTAGATAATGTTATGGAAAAATTGACCTTGAAATAAGGTGGTTATGTGGTGGAGTTGACCTAATCACAAGAGCCATTTAAAAAGCAGAGCATTTTCTCTGGTGGCTCACATAAGAAGTCAGAGATCCAAAGAATGAGAAGGACATAAAGATGGAGGGAGTCACATGGCAAGGAAGGTACATGGCCAATAGGAATTGAGAGTCCCTGGTTCATAGTCAGCAGGGAAATGAGAACCTCAGTGCTACAACCTCAAGGAACTGAATTTTGCCAAACTCACTCAAAAGAGTGAGTTCCAAAGCAATACTTTCCCAGACATATAAATGAAATCTGAGCCTGACAAACACTTTGATTTCAGCCTTGTAATCACCTAAGCAGAAAACTCAGCCCCACCTTGCTAGTCACTTGGCCCACAAAATCTGTCAGGCAATTAATTTATTTTGGTTAATTAGAAAATTAATAAAATGCTATTTTTAAAAAATATGCATATATTATTCTTATAACTGAAAATAAACTTTAGGTTAAAATGAAAATATTTCTGAAATTGTTCAACATTAACAACCAGTAAATAAAATTACTTTCTAAAATGGCAACTTTATTCTGAGTTTCCTAGTTACCCTAGAAAGTGAGTTATTAGGTCCTAACTGCCAAACAGTGAAACCCATTTATTTATCATTTTTCTTCCTCAAGGAGTTAGCAAGAACAGTTTTTCAGTTCTAATAGCGTGAAACTTTGTACGTGGCATAATAAGCAATTTAAATAGTTATGGAATAAATAGTACTTTCTAAGGAAAAAAAGAATAAATAATTAAAGAAAGTTTTCTTGTAAGAGTTATAAAGAAAATCATCAAGGTAATACCCAAGTATTAAACTTTCATTATTCTTTAGCAATACAAAGACAAAAAAAAATCCCAATAGTCTTGCTAAATGATGAATGCAATTTATTAAAGCTTTACATAATGATAATGCCACATGTTGATCAGAAATGAAGAAATAGAATAAATCACAAACACATATTTCAAGTGCTTCCACAGTAAAAACAATTGAATGAGAGAGGCTTTGATAATGCAAGAAACAATAAATGCCCATGGCAAATCTTTGAAAAAGACTTTTAAAAAGAAGAAAAACTTATTCAGAGTGACTCTTGTTCAATATATAATAGTCCTCATAATCCCTGGCTTCAAAAACTTATGCTATACTATCTTCATAAGCACAAAATATCTCTTGATAAATGCAAAGCTCTGAGTGAAAAGTGAAACAATCATCTGAACTAGAGTGACCAAAACTGTACATGAAGTAGAATTGGAAATTCAGTAATGGTAAAAAATAAACTAACATACTCTAAAAACTGATTAATTGAAGGTCTAGAATGCATACCATGTACTAAAGGGATTATATTTAATGTCATGGAATAAGTTTTGTAACACCAATTTCCAATATTAATATACAAGACATGACCCTGCACTGTGATCTCTGTTCTCATTTCTCTCTGACTTCATATAAATAATTGCCACTAAATTTTAATGTTGAACATGTATATATACATATATAAACATACATGTGTATCTATTTTTATATATATATGACTTGATTTGTATTAAGTAAAAGAATAATATCCAACTATATGTGGCAATTTGAAATTATTTTATGAATTTCAAAAAGAAATATTATGTTTGTAAACTAATCTAGTCTTCTGGGTGTGATACCATTTGATTGCATTAAATTCAGTTGAGGTGCCTTTGATTAGATTACTTGATAAGATTGATTTAGGGCTTTTTGATAGGACTGACCCTTTGCTGGATCTGATATAAATGGATACACAGAGAGATACTCACTCAGACAGACAAAGGAAAAGGAAGCCACCATGTTTGATTCTGTCATGTAAGAGAGAGGACTACAGGATCACTTAAGCAGGAAGCCCCAAGAGGCTGGGTCCATGGAGCAGCTCAAGAGGAGACAGTGGGCCTGGAGGGCAAGGCTGAAACCTTGGCAGAGATCAGCGGACATCTTGCTTCAATATATGACAACACTATGGGATCAAGGGTAGCTGACTTTGGTGAGAAAGTATCTCTGATGGTGCTTCGGTGTGGATATTTCATGGCCTTGGAATTGTAAGCATGTACCCCAAATAATAAAAGCCAACACATTTCTGGTACTTTTCATTGGCAACCATTTGGCAAACTAAAACATTATAATTCATTGGCTTATAATTCTTTTACTTGAAAGTTTATGATTTTCATCTCAGGCATTTCTAAGGGAAAGATTCTTTGAATAATATTCAATCTTAGAAAGAAACATATGGCCATGTACACAAAATACTTATATGTGTGGGTTAAACCTGCAGTGATTTTTCATTGTATAGTATATAAAATATAAATACTGTTAAGCTAAATACAGATGGTACTAGGTAATTAATTGGCCACAAGACATAATTTGCTTCTATTTCAAATTAAAATTTTTACGTAGTGCTAAAATTATGATACTTTTAAGAAGTATAATTATTTACCATGGATACCTCAAAATTATAATGTTTTTAGGAAACTTAGTTTCACTAATTCTGGAAAATATGTCTAGTTGACATATTCTAGAAATATTCTAGACCTATTCTAGATTAATTAAGGCAATCCTATAATATATTTAACATCCAAGTGCTGTAAAAGTATTTTATTTTATTTAGGAATAGTTAATTAAAAAAAAGAAAGAAAAATCTCTGAGTTTGTATGTTTATGTGTGTATATGTCTGTGTGTACGTAGGTGGTTGCTGGGTGATTGTACCTTGGCATCTAAAGTTGGTATTGTCCCCTTTGGTTGCTGATGTAAAACTCCTGCCAAACCTCACTAACACTGTGTTGCAAGACAATTCTCCATAGGTCTCTTTCATTTCTACACATCCTGAGAACAGAGACATTAATTTTCATTTTATTCCAAACTATATTTTCAGAGATTTTATATAATGAACAGCCTTGGAAGACAGAGATAATCTCTTATTCTGGAGCAAGGAACAGGTTTCTTTCCTGTCCTAGGTACAGATAGAGTAACATTTTAAGACCTTCACAGTTATGGACAGTTTTTGGCAAAAAAAATAGTATGCTGACAAAGGCATTTATTTATGTATGATAAATGATGAAAGTCTTATCTTATAGTCCAGAGAGGGACTCAGGGAGTCAGAGAAGACTCCCTGAGATCCTTAGCAGATGTTTCACCCAGCAGTGGGTGAAGAGGGAGTAGTAAGGTTGTACTACTGCCTCTTTACCCTACCTGTTAATCAATGTTTAACAGATGCTTAGTGAGAGGCAAAACATGCTCCTAAATTATGCTTTGGTTGTTACTCTCTTCTGGGCAGCAAGCATGGTGGAGGACTGGGTTGAATAGGGGAACATAAACTATCATGACAATAGGGCAGCAATCTCAAGCTCCAGCTGAAAGATCATGTGGCTGAAGCTGCTGAGTCAAGGAGTAAAGTAAAAATAAATGGTGTTAGTAAGGGGGATATAGAGATTTGGTTGAATTAAAAATTTTTAGACATTTATTTGGTTGAGAAGCAAACCATTCCCTAGAAACAGAAAGCAAATGTGACACAGCTGCTTTTTCTTTTCAAGTCCCCAAATCTCTTTCTCCCCCCACCACGACTTCAGTGTTAAAAGAAAAAATGTGAGTAGAAATAGGGCTGAGGTATCCATCTCCCCATGGGGGATGAAAAGTCACGTGAACCTCTCTGAGTATTCTGGGGAAATTTGCAGGATAGGCTCAAACTTAGATGGTTCTGTTGGACACAGGAACTCAAGTCACTACCTTGTGACATAAGTTTGCCATACCAAAATTAACTAATGATACTTTGGCAAGGATCTCAGTGGAGAAGAGAAGTTAATGTGACTTTATTATCAGGGATGCTTGGGCCAATTTAATGTATGGTTATTGCTGTTTCTTAGATATGAATAACAGCAAAGTAAAAATGGATGTGTTAAATGTTTGTTCTTCCTTGTTCCACAGGGGTCAAAGGGTGTTTTCCTGATCAGTAAGAGCTAAGTGGAAATATAGGTTAAAGAAACAAACATCCTTGCCATTAGCCACTAGTGGATGTTTTGAATTTAGCAAGAATGCGTCTACCCTATGATGTCCAAAGCTTGCACTATATCATATCTTGTTAGTTGGGAAGTCAAAACCTGTCTCAGTGACTGTGATACTGGCTATGACAGTATCATATCTCTACCAGCAGGAGTCGCTGAAATCTACCTGCTCCGCCACTCCCACCCCACTCTCACACACATGCACATAAAAATTCAGGGGCCTGCTAGCCAAATAAAGTCCCTTAGAACTACATGTGTGGATTCACAACACATAATCCCTCTGAATGTCAAGGAAAAATTCCTCTGTCTTTGGCTCACCCAACCAAAATGGAAGCCCAGCACTTTATTGGACTGTTTTGGTATAGGAGCTGGATATTTGTTGTCACCGGTTGGCTCTCTCGCCCCACCGGGTCCAGCGACCTGGGTGCTTATCAGCTCCAGGCGTCCCCGAACGCCACGAGCTTGGGGTCTGCAGGCCCAGTCATCACCAAGCCACATAAGAGAAGGGGGAGCAGACGCTAGACGCTTCTTGGTCTCGGTTGCCGAGGGACGGCGAGTAATGGATAACGGAGACAACACACACTCCGGAAACTGGGTCGGGTTCCAAGTCTGAGTTTATTAGGCAGGTTTTGGTATTTATGCTAAGCGGGGGTGGGGGAATGGGGAAGTGAGACTGGGCAGTTTCTAATTGGTAGGGACAGGCTTTATGCCTATAAAAGGTCAGGAAGGTGACAGAAGGGTGGGGCTGCGCTGTGGCGGGAAAGGAAGGGGTGGAGCTGCGCCGCAGTGGCCATCTTGTGGTGATGGGTGGGGAGCAAGAGGCCACAACAGGTGTCAGCAGCTGATTAGCTGCGGTAGTTAAGAGAGCGTCCATCCTTGGCTGGCTGCAGCACTTGGCGTTAAGACGGTGTCTATGCCCTGGTTTTAACGGGCAGTGTGCTTGGAGCTCCCGTACCGCCCTCGCCCCCCTCTCTACATCTCCTCCAACAGATATTAGAGGCCATACATACCTTACTTAGGCAATCTACCATGCAAATCAACACCATGTGACTGAGGCCCAGATCAACGGGCTGGGTTTGACTTTGTCCAGCAGCCTGTAGTACTCTCTCTCTCTGTGGTGCTTTACAACTCTAATAAGCTTTAGAGTTATAAGTCTCTCTGACTAATGATTTTGACGATTGGAGTCTGTGGAAAAGGAAGAAAACCCCTAACCAGAGGTGCCTGTAGGGGTTTTTGACTTATTTCAACCGTATCACAGCTACCAGGTATACACTTGTAGAAAAAAATAAAACTATGCTTTTTAATGTATAAAAAATATTAGCTAGCTATTGGGCTTATGTTGAAACTAAATACTTTACTCTTGGAGATTTTGTGATAATCTGACCTGAAATTCCCCTTTTGTGGTAAATCACCTCGAACCAATGTGAGAAGAACTCCAAAAGTCTTTCTTGTCAAATGGAAATTACATTTTCAAAAACACAGCAGGCTTGGAACCAATGACATCTCAGCTTTACATGTAAAAATGGCAGCTATCCCTTTGGAGGAAATCCCATTCCATATGTAGCCGGAAGCAAAGTCACTAGTTCAGTGGGGCTTTCAAGTCACAGATATACCGCTAAATGTCTGTGATTATTTACCTTATGATATTACTTTTCCACTCATAGTAGCTACCATCCATTTACACATTTGTGGCCCTTAAGTTAATCCATTTCATATGTTTGGCTTTCTGGCCCATTTGCAGTCTGATAATGGTGTTCCTTTTTTCGAAAGAGCTACTCAACAATGGGTTAATGTTATAGGTGTTTGATGGGACTTCCAGAGCCCCTATCATCCATAGGAATCTAGTATTTTTGATAATTAGCAAGTTCTTTAAAAAACTTGACTCCCAGAGCTTTAAGGTAGGTTGGTTATTCAATGGATTGTCTCCAAAAAAGGAATCATCCCTCTTGCTCTCTTCCAAAGTAATTCTTAAAATAAAAAACACAGGGATTATATAGAACTATTTTGAAACTCAGAATTCTTTCCTGAAACAGCATTCACAAGCAGACACTAATCCTCAGAGATATAAATAACTTTCCCAAATGCATGTTTTTTATTTTGAATGCATTCTTTTCACTATGCCACGTTGCTTCTTCAAATTAAAGTCACTGAAGAACTTCAAGTGGAAGCTTCACCTACATTTTGACCACCAAATCAGCTGTCACTCCTTATTCACTGATCTATCATGAGAGAAAAATAAATCTGCTCTAATCTACTTTCATCATGACAGTCCTTCAAATACATGATGAGTCATTCACCCCAACATCATCTCTCATTTCCAATTTTCAATAATTTAATCCTTATGTTTAACAATTAGAGTTAGAGCTGAGATTCCTAGTTTCCTACAGTAGTTTAAATCTGCTCTAATTTCTCAACAGCCCTCTTAGTATACAATAACTAAAATTTAAAAATATACCTTGGGATAATCTAATCATCTCTCAAAAACTAAAGATTTTTAAAAGAAGAGTGCTTCTTTGAATGGGGTCTAACATTTAAAATTTTCCACTTATTCTGCATTTTAACTCATTGACTTAGCTAAACTACGTAAATATTCATTTTTTCTATTTTGCATACGAATATATCTTCATATATGATTATATACCAGCAATATTTGTTCATAAATTTTGGTAGTATGAAATTCAGGTCATAATTCTTCTATAAGTAAGTTTAAAATGTTAGAGCTTTTTTTTTTTTTTTGGCAAAATGTTCAGATTTTAGTGAATAAGGACAAATATAGAGCATTTTAAAAGGTGATAAGATATAGATAATTAATATCAACATGTTTTAGCATTTCAGGTCATTTGGCAATATTTGCTGCTTGATAAACTTATTTTTTATTTAATAATAAGTAATGAATTGTGTCTTAGAGAATCAGATTCCCTCACCTTCCTGAATGGGATCCATGAATTTAGTAGCTTAATAAGTGTTATCACACATATAGACAAATACAAACACCAAAAATTTCACTACATGATAACCTCCCACAATTATATCAAATACCTTGTTCATAAATATCACATTTAGAGTAATAAGGAAAAATTTCTTCCCCTGATGCTGCCTTTAGTGCTATATTTATGTGGTTTTGAGTTGGGAGATGATATCTAACAAGAGTTACATTTTTCAAAAAATTAATATGAAAAAAAAGGAAAAAAATGCAAAAAATGACAGTTTGAGGTTCTCTTTGATTCTTGGAATGTTGTATTAAATAAGGGTTTAGAATTATAGGAAATTAACTTTATGTACACTCTCAACTTAAATGAAAGCAGGAATATCAATCTGTATACATTTATTTTAACTTAATCTTGCTAGTTATCTAGCACAAAGAAAGGGAAAAACTTTTTAATAACTGTAAAGAATAATTTAAAAGTAAAATGTATGATATTTCAAATATTCCAGAGAATCAATATGGGGAGATAATTTTGGATAGATAATTGGAATATTAATTTATGTAATTAATTAAAATAATAAGGCATAATTACTTGTCAATATGTGTTCATATAAAATTAAAGTTATTAGAGGCAGATGATACTGCCCCAAGAGAATGAGCTATTACCAAATTAATATCTTGCCTCTGTTAATTGTCAACATATTGCAAATAAATCTTCATTATAGGCACTTTGGAACTACTAAGATAAGTCATTGCACTCAAGGACATGTAATGAACCTATGTATAAGTAAAGTTAGATTGAAATTAAATAAATGAAAAAACATAGCAATATTATTTGAATATTTATGTTAGATTTTATTCATGAGTATTAAAAAAATTAAAAACCAGAGTCTAATCAATTTGGTCAATACATTAATTACTTGATTGTTCTTATGGATTCTGATTGAAGTTCCAATAAGCTACCATATTGCTACCAATGAAATACAGTTCAGTTAACATTTATACAGAAAAAAAAATCCTAAATAAAACTAAACTCAACTAAGCATTATTGTTCAAATCACGTACCATGGACTAGAATTTTTATTACCTCTAAAAACTTACACATATGTTTCCTAACTCTTTTTTTCAGGTATGGACATTAATTATCCTGTGTGTGTCTGAATTTTTTCACACAACAAAAAGTTTTGAAGGATGACATTAATTTTAATTTTATTATTTAAGAAGCTTATGTGATTAAGGAAAGTATTAAAAGGTGGGCCATAACCCAGTGTAAAATAATAAATAAATACATTAAAAGTTCCCTTTTAAAAAATATGTTTTGAGTCAAATCCACCTGTTATGGACTGAACTGTGTCCTGCAAAATGACATGTTGAGTATTATTTTCATTATTTCAACAATAATAATACTAAACAAAAACAATCTAATAGTGATTGAAGTGATGAATATACAGCTATGTGGTTATAGCAAATACCATTGATTGCACACTTTTGATGAATTATATGCTTTAATAATAGGTATCAATAAAATTGATTTGTTAAAAAAAAGAATAAAAACATGTGGAAGTCTTAACCCCCAATTTTGTGAAAGTGATCTTTTTGGAAATAGTGTCTTTTAAGGTATGTTATTTCTTAAGATGAAACTAAACTTGATCAGGGTGGGCTGTATTTCAATAAGACTGACAAACTTACATGAAGGGGAGAATTGAACACAAAGAGGGAAGAATGCCATGTGACAACTGAGGCAGAGAACCCCATGGTTTGTCTGCAAGCCACCACCAGAGGCCAGGAGACAGGCATGGAACAGATTCTTTTTTTTACACACTTCAGGGAAAGCATGACCCTGCTAACACCTGGATGTCAAGATTTCTTGTCTCCAAAACTGTGAAACTGTCAACTGAGAAATAACAAACTAAGCTGCAAGGCAATAAAGGCATTTATTAGGGTCATAGAATTGCAATTTCAGATGCATCAGGTAGCAACCCAAATCGTGTCCACATTTCCGGACAAGGATTTTTAAAGAAAAAGAAAAAGAATATACAAGTTGTTTGTGGTTGGTGGAGATTTGGCACACTCCAATTGTCCTTCATTTTAGAAAGTTAACCAAGTTCTCTATCTCGTGGTTCATTTATGATGTCCAGACATACTTAGGGTTTTTAGGAACATTGCTGCTTGAGGCATTGCATGTAGTGACAATTTGTGATATTGTAACCAAGAGTTAAGAATTAACAAATGATTGTGATTACTAAAACACTATGTGTATGCCTTTTTACTTTCTAGGATATTGTAGAAAAGCCAAAAGTAAATACCTGAAAAAATTGAAACTTGCTGAACTAGAATCCAGATACCTTGTTCTCTGATAATGACTGTAAAACTATATAACCTTTATTTTGTGATTATAAAAACCTTGTGGTTCACTCCCATTTTGCATCCAGCCCCCTATCCTGTTTTACAGCTTTGAAGTCTATGATCACTAGTCAGCCCCTTAATGTCTATTAATGAAGGAAGCTGAGCCAGCCTCACCCCTGTTATTCATTAGCATAAACCTGCCTGTCTTTGTGTACTATAAAACTATCACAATTAAGCAGTTCTTCAGAGAGATAGATTTTAGGCTGTTAGGCCATCTGACCCACTTACTATGTGCTGGCAATTAACTCTTTCTCTCTTTGAAACCCTGATGCCTCAGGAATTGGTCATTAAAGAGCACATAGGGCAAGAACCAGCTTTTGCTCAGAATCAATATCTAGCTGAGACCTGCATAAAAGTAAACTCCAAAATGACCTCCTGACTCCATTTGAAATCGCTTAGCCATAGAAACTCTATTTTGCTTTATTTCTTTGAACAAAAGAATAAATTACTCTTGTTAAGCCACCGAGTGTGTGGTACTTTGTTACAGCTTCCCTAAGAAACTAAAACACCACCCATGCCTATATGATTACAATTGTCTTATTTATAGTGGTAATCTTTTCTTTGACAATCATTGTCAAACACTTTGTTCATGTGTCTTTGTTTGAAAGACAGTACATGCTGTTTTTCATGCTTTCACATAAAAAACTAATGCCAAATAAAATACCTCTTTCTAAAAGCAGTGGTTTCCAGAACACTGAAATATATTCAAAACATGAAAAAGATGTCTTTGCGGTGCTCTTTAACTTGATGAAATCCCCAGTCTGGATGTGATATTTGTTGGTTGTTTATTGAGTTGAAGAATTGCATAGCACAAAAATTAAGTCAGGATTTCTGTGGAATGTAAACCAAGTAGAAGGTAAGCTTATATCACTGCCTCTAAATGAACTTTCTAAATGCCTGAGTGGCAAAAGGTGGTTAGTGATTATTTAAAGTACTATGTGACTTTGGACCAATCAAACTGTTTTGTCTCTGACATTGCATGTATCTCATAGGGATAATAGAATCTCCCACAGTTAACTCCAAACATTGTCACGTGAGTGCCATAAGCTAAGAGGCTTAAAAGATATAAGGAAAGAAAAGGCACAGAATTCAATTAAAAGAAATCTTTTTTTTTTCTTCTCTCCTATAAAAATTCAGGAGTCTATGCCAAGGAGATTAGACTGCTTTCTAAAATAAAAACAAAACAAAACAAAACAAAAACAACCATGCTAAAAATGATCGAAATAGAGCAACATTCATGAAATAATTAAAAATTAATTATAAAATTTGGTAAGAATATTTAGAAAACGTGGAGTCCTTTATTCCCCTCTCCTTATATACCATGTTACCCATCATTCAAATAGAATTTCATTCCATTTAACTCATTGTACTCATAAAGTCCAGAGTTATGTTTTACCTACATTATAAGAGATGCCATATGTAAATTACATAATCTCCTGCCTAACATATGTTAACAACTCAATACATGGTAGCTGATAACTGTAATTACAGTAGTCATGGTACTATTTGCAAGATCTCACTCTGCATATATCATTGATTTGGAGGTAGGGTACAACATTTGTAATGATTTCTTTTTAAAATTCTTATATAAATACCCTTTTTCCAATGATGCAATTTATTTCTAAAATAAACAATTTGCCTCTGGTTATTTTTAACTCATTCTTCATGTAAACAATGAGGAAGTTATAACATCCTGATATAAGCATCCTTTGGTTTCACTGAAAATGTTTTCTAAGGTTATCTTTGCTATCTTTAACTAGAGTTGAGTGTACATAGCATTGGTATGATGTCTGAAACAATTTGATCTAAAGTAATGTTAATCACTTGCTGTCTACAAGGGAAAATATATATATAAGATAGGAAAATACAACTTATGCTTAAGCATTTGAATCAAACAGAACAACCCATCAGGTTGTTTGGTTTCAAGCAATATCCTATGCTTTCTTGCATTATCTAAAGCCAAATATATTACGTGTCAATTTGATAGGTTTGAAAAATTTTAAGTGATAAACCATACCAGCTAATTTTTAAAGAGCTGTTTTTCTTTTGTTTTTCACTTCTTGGTTGAACGTTTAACACAACAAAGAAATCACTTAATGATACCGAGCAAAATCAGGGTTCTCTGATGCACTTCAAAGATCAATTCCTGAGACACTTGGTTCAAAGAGAGAAAGTTTTTATATAACCGCCTAAAAATCTGTCTTCTGGAACTGCAGTGGTTCTGATGGTTTTATAGCATCCAGGTTTAGCAGGTTTATGTTAATGAGTAATTGGGGTGGGGTTGGCTCAGCTTCCTTCATTAATAAACATAAAGGGGCTGTCTATTTATCATAGGACTTTAAAGTTGTAGAACTGAATAGTGGGTGGGTACAAAACAGGGGTCAGTCATAGGGTTTTTACAATCACAAGATAAAGGTTATATCAGAGATCAAGACATCTGGATTCTAATTCAGGAAGTTTTAGTAATTTCATGTATTTACTTTTACAATATACTAGAAAGTAAAAAAGCATCTATATATAATGATTTGATAATCATAATTATTTGTTAATTCTTAACCCTCAGTTATAACAAGAGTTCATGGAAGGAGAGATGAAAAATTCAAGGGAATGGAATTTCAAAAACTGAGTTTGAGCAAGAATATAGGTATTATACAAAATAATTTAAATTTGAAACCTAAGACAACCAAGCAGAAAAAGTTGGAATTATTGTGACAGCATGGAGTGGAATTAACAATGACAACAAAAAAACTCATTGTCATATAAGTTTGACTCCAGGATAAGATTTAGTACAGACTGTATATGTTCTTCTTTTGCAATGTCAATGGACATTTGATAGGACAGATGGCATTAATATTAAATATCCAATAAGATATTGATCAGATGAAGTAATAAAATCATCATTGATACAAAGCTTGTGAAAAATGGGGAAAATTGTATAACTGGGAGTAAAAGGAGAACCACAATAAAATACTACAACTTAAATGATCAAATATTAGAAATTAGAAGACAAGTGAAGCTTAGGAGTTGGAATTCTTAACACTGAACTTTGAGGTAGCATATCTCACCTTTCCTGAAAACAATATTTTCAGACACTTTACAAAATTATCAATTATCTTCACATACATACACAAACACACTTTATGAAGCATGTTGTGTTTTGTTTTGTTTACTATTTTATAAGGGGGAATTTGGGGACCATGAAGAATATACATGTTTAATGGACATGCAGTTGGTATGTTCTGGATTTGAAGTTAAAACACAGAACATTCCATATCTTCTCTTCGAACTACCCCATGCTATAGTTCATGAACATAAGATGCCTGAGCAAGTATTTAGCCATGAAAAATGACTCTTACAATCATGTGCAAAAATTTTGCAATGTGGCAGACAGCATTGTTTTTAAGTTTGGATTATCCTTTTTTATGCCAGGTTTTAAGACCATTTACATTACTTCCAAATCTCTTCGTTCAAATACAATTTATGGTTTGCAGAAAGAAAACAAACAAACAAACAAAAAACACAGAGTAGGGTACAAAGTCTTCAAATCTGTCTACAAGAAAAGTAAATATGTAGAAATCATAAACTCTTGATAAGAAGGTAAAGGAGTCAAAGTTTAATCACAGAAACAGACCCCCTTGAATATGTGCAGGTGGGAGTGTGTGTATGTATATGCTGTTGTTTCTGTGTAGTATATGCAGTTCAAAAGGAAAAATGGACATATGCGTGGAAAGCAAAAAAAAAAAAGGAAACCTGGAAGTTTGAGCTGGAATCCAAGAGAAACAGGATGAAACCCAGAACAGAGTAAACCTGAGTCAATCTCTTACTGCCTCCAAGCTTTCCAAATTCCATGATGGAGGTATCCTCCAGCAGAGCCTGGAGCACTTTGTCTTAAAGAAGGACCATAAGTCAAAAAGATAAAGGAAGAGACTCCTCAGGAGGTGGAGTTCTATGAGAAGCAACCAAGTGAGCCATCAGATAAACAACAACATGCCCAAGTTGCAACAGCCTGGTCTCGTGCCCTGCACACAATTTTCACACACAAACAGAAGATAGCTAGTGTCACGTATGCCTTCCAAATATCACAGACTATATCTCATGTGACCTGCCTTCCATGTTGACTGAAGATTATGGAAAGAAGAGAATTCTGAAAAATAGTTATCTAAAGTGTCAAAACAAATCCACCTGAGAAGAGATTTTAAACATTACATTATTCAAAAACTTATTAGATGCTATTAGCAACACTAGAATATTGTGTTGCCTTCACTTCAACTGCAATGGTCTTCATTTCCACTCTGTTTTAGCTATCCACAATCATGAAATTAACATATGCTCCTCATCACCCCAAACTTCAACTTGAATTTCTTAAATTTCAAGCCACAATATGCTGCTTTATTTCTTCCATCTAACATATGACTCAAATCTCTGTTACAACTATTATTACACTTTTAAATCTGAATATCTTTAATTTTTCTATAAATTTTTGAAAGTATTCTGGTTATGTTATCACTAATTCTGTTTACAGGTTCAAAATATAATGCATGCATCAGATCTGAGTGACTAATATATCTACATATTTAAGCAAACATATATGTATTGAGGTGATGGGCCATGCATGTCTTTGAGAATAAAAGTGAGAAAATTTTCACAATGACCCCTACTATACTCACCCAAGTTGTTACACGACAATGAGCACTAACAATTTTGGATTGTCATCTGCCAAGATTAAAAAAGACAGAATATTAATTACTAAATGTCTAATCAAAGTTTGAATAACTTTAACAACTTTTTGTGAAAGGAGTAAAAATATTTTTCTTCAACATCCACATCCAACCAGACTACCTTGCCTAGCAGAAAGAACAGTTCAGTTAACCAAAACTGAAAGAGAAGTGAAAAAAAGAAAGAAAAAACAGTGGAGGGGAGAAAATAAGAAGTAACAGTTGTATATTGGGAATAGTTGCAGTAAAAAAGGTCTAAAGAGAACTTACTCAACTTAAATAAATTAATTATAGTTAAAATTACATTACAATTAGTCAGCTGTTTCTCTACTCTAAGGTAAGTCCTTTTCAAAGCCAAATGTTGTGAAAATAAATGTTAATTAATGGCAAAGCTGCCAATACAAATATCCATAGAACACTCTGAGTGCAAGAAAGAACATTAGGGCTGCTCCTAGTCTGAAATTTCCTGAGGGAAGATAAGGGAAGGAGGGAAATAACTGCAAAGTTAGTTTGTTTTTTCACCTAATCAGTGTTCCAAAAAATCCACATTGTTTCTTTAGATTTCCTTACAGTCTGCTGTTTTTTATGACTTTTCTCAAAACTGTGTTTATCGTTCTCAAAATAAATGAAAGGTGTTGACATCTGGCACTACTCTAAACATGCCTGCTGTTGGATCAGAATAGTTATAATAAATTACTTGGAAGAACTTGTCAAATTTGTTCAAACTTGCTAGTTTCAACAGCATGTCAAACTTTGAGATTGTCACCCACCCATTTGCCGAATTGAAAAAGAATCATTCAGAATATTTTAAAACTGAAGCTCTTTTTTGTAAATTGTAATGCATAGCTCACTGCATTAAAACAGAAAATAATTTCTCAAACATTTATGACAAATGATAAGGGAGCAATTAGAGAGGAAAATTGATCCCTAGTGGTTAGGATGGCTTTGCAAAGTATAAAACATTGCAAGATAACATTTTCTTTCTGGATAAATTTACTTACAGACTAGCACTGTAGGAAAATGTCACCATAAGTTAACCAAACTTTTCAGAATATTATTTTAATAAAATAGAACTGTATGGACTGAAGCTTTATTGAATTAGGTACACACAGACCTAAATGTATAATTTATACAAAAACTATCAATTATGGTTTTAATGCCACCTTGGAGAAAAAGCTTTTACTGGCATGCAGAAGAAACAAATAGTTACTCAGCAAACTCAATCGATATTTATTCAGATGATTTTGATAAAGATGAATGACACGGTTATTAAATTGGGGGATAAATAATACTAGTAGTAGAGCTGATACACATGAAATAAATAGTATTTAAAATACCCCAAATGGATAGGCTAAGGGAATAAAATGAAAGTATCACAGTGATTACTATAAAATCTGCAGGTAGCATTAAAAGAAATACATACTAGATTAAGGGAAAGGTAGATAACATACTTGTCTAAAATTGCAATACATTTTAGTCTGAACAGACATGAGAATGAGAATCAGAAAACTTGGGCATAACCCCAGAGAAAATGAATAAGTAGCTCAGATTTGAGAACAAGAATAAACATGGTACTTTTCAATTAAATTCACATGATGTGTTCTGTTTCCACAATATTAAATAACTATTTGACATGAATTTGCTCTAATGGGTGATGTGATAAAATGTAAAAAATAATGTATTCCTAGTGTCAGGAAGGAGTGTGAGAAATGTAAGGGTATCTTATTGAAGCATCCTAATTAGACATAAATGATAGTGGCTAACGGATATGGTTTTATTGTTAGGGTTGCAATTAACTAATATTTTCTTTATCAGTAGTTTCACACAGTCACAAATCATCCAGTTTCAATTGTGCCTTGCAATTAGTGGCTTGAACAGAAAATTTGGTGCATTTCTGTGGTTTTTAAATGGAGGTTTATGTAACCATCATGTAACAAAGAGGAATGCCAATGGAATACTGAGCTAAAGGATAAACATATTGGGATGTCCTGTGCTAAAATATTTACTCAAAGAACAAGGAAATAATTAGGAATACAATACTACTCAAGAAATATGGAAAGAATTACGCAAACTGAAATGACATATTCTTGTTCCCAACCAAACTTATCTTTTGTATAATATAAACTTTGCATGGATATTTAGATAAAACATATTTCAACTTAAAAAATCAACCAAATTAACCCACACCGTAAAACAAAAACCTCATGTTTGTTATCACAGAGCAATTGTAGAGAAGAAAGACAAATACAATTTTTCTCTTTTATCATTAGTTGTACTTTAGTGGAAAGTTTTAAAAGTATTTCTTCATGGGTTTCTATAGAACTCACTTATCAGTATAAAATATAGATGCAATTGTTCAGGGCTATAATATTTTGTAATAGCTGGTAAAAAAAAAATCCAGAAGCACAGCTCACGAAAAAGTACAATCTTCTGCTGGCTTGACTGGTATGGTGATTTGAGTCTTTTGTATACCTCGGAAAATTAAATTCTTAAATTGAACCTATTGTGAAACTTTCATTTGATTAGATCAGTTAAGGGCCATTTGATTAGATTGCTCCAGTAGGGTATCACCCAGGATGGGTTTTAACCCTCTTACTAGAGTCCTTTATATATATAGGAATAAAAGCCACAGAGTCAGAAAAAAGCTGCAGAGATAGAGAAGACCCCAGAAGCTGAGAGAAAAGACTCTGGGAACCATGTATGATTGACCACAGCTGAACTCAGGGAGAAAGGGAGCCTGGAGGAGAAGGTAAAGACTGGCAGAACCAACATTGTGCCTTGCCACATGGCAGGACTCCAGGATGGCCACGGCAGCCAATCTTCAGAGAAAGAATTTCACCTGATGCCTTGATTTGAATATTTTTCTCAGCCTCAGAACTGTAAGCATTTAACCTAATAAATTTCCATTACAAAAGCCAACCCATTATTGGTCCTTTTAGCAAACTAAAACAGAAGTTGGTACAAGGAAAGTGGGGTGTGTGTTGCTATGCAAACACCGAAAATGTTGGAACAGTTTTATAAATGAGTACTGGGTAGATTCTGGAAGAATTGTGAGGTGCTTGATAGAAAAGGCCTAGGTTGCTTTGAAGAGACTGTTGGTAGAAATATAGGCCTTAAAGTTACTTCTGATCAGGCCTTAGACAAAATAATGAATGTGTCATTGCAAACTGGAAGGAAGGTGATCCTTGCTTAAAAGTGGCAAACAGGGAAGCGGGTGTGGCTCAATCGATACAGCTCCCGTTTACTATAGGGGAGGCCCTGGGTTCGCTTCCCGGGGCCTCCTTGTGAAAGCAGGCCGGCCTGCGTGGCGCATTGGGCTGATGCAGCAAGACCTGGCAGCAAGGGGGAGATAAGCAGACACAGAAGAAGCACACAGCAAATGGACACAGCAGAACACAAGCAGCAAGGGGAGGGGATAAATAAATAAATAAATAAATCTTAAAAAAAAAAAAAAGTGGCAAACAATTTGGCAAAACTGACTACTGATGTTAGATGGAAAGCAGAATTTGATAGTGATGAGCTTGGACATTAAGCTGAGGAAAATTTCAAACTAAATGTGGAAAGTGTGGCCTGGCTTCTTCTGGCAACTTACAGTAAAATGCAAGAGAAGCGGGATAAGCTGAACTGAACTCCTGAACACAAAGAAATCAGAAATTGATATTTTGGGAAATTCTGAGCTTCCAGAGAGCAAGTTCCTCACCTGATGCCTTGATTTGGACATCAGCCTCAGAACTGTATGCTTTTAATTTAATAAATTCCCTTTATAAAAGCCAACCCATTTCTAGTATATTGCTCCCAGCAGCTCTTAGCAAACTAAAACAATTGTTAAACTGCTTCTGTATTTTTAATAAGCCATTTAAATGCATTCCCTGATTGTCAGAGGCAGAGCTAAAATGTGTGCACTTATGGCCTTCACTGGGCTGTATATAAATGTGTGTATGCACGTGTGTGTCTTATTTTCTTTATTACAATCTATTGAAGTTGCTTAAGTATGTGTCTCTCTTACAGAACCTTTCTGAGAACCTCATGATGGCAGAGTCAATGCCATTTATTCAGGCTCAATATAAAATTGGTGAATGAACAAAAATTTAATAGGATATATAGATTCAAAGCATAGATTTTTGGGATTCACCAAGTCTCACATTCTTTCTCATGTAATTCATCTTTTTTGTTTGTTTCTGATAATAATTGCATTCCAATTATTCCCAGGATATAAATGCCCTGATGCCAGTTTGGAAGATGATTTGAAGGTGTTTGATTTCCTTCAAGTGATATAAATTTTGCAATAGTGTCAGGCTTCAAGGAAAGAATTTTACCCGTACATCCTTACTAAGAAGCAATAAATAAATTCTATCAATAAAGCATTTCATTAACTCTGCTTACAGTGTCTACAGTAGTCATTTGTTCTGTCAATAAATTGCTAGTTTTTATTGGCCATGTCATCTTTTAAACAGAGCGTAAAATGTAGCTACATAATGACCTAAGGCAAAAAGGGAAGGCTTTTACTGACAACAGAAAAAAATTGGAGAGGGTGAAATGTGACTTGTACAATAGGAATTTGGCCAGCCTACAATGAGCACCATAATTAGTGTTCAAAGAACAGCCATAAAATTATACTATTGTATAACATTCTGCCTGTATTGATATGCATCATGGATTAGCATCAAAATGTTTATTTTTAGAGTAAAAGTCTAATAAACCTGATATTTTGAACAAGTCCATTGTTAATCTATTTCAATATAGGTTCTGATATTTTATTAGGTATCTTACAATCAAGTAGATTGCATAACTATTGCCCCTACACAGCCACAGCATAATTATGTCACTTTGAAGGGTGAATTAATCTCTCTAAAATCTCGGTTTTTACTTTTTAGAAAGTAACTCATATGAAGAAATAAGTTAATTTTCTTAATGAATCTCTTCTATTCTTTTAAACAACCAACTTTGATTTTGAAGATTCTCCTATATGTTAGTTTTATATTTCCTTAATTACTGCTCTTAAATTTTTTAATATCCTTTACTTTTATGTGTGTTTATTCTCTAATCCGTTTGCTAAGTATGTGAATTTGACAATGTTTTTGTTTTGTATCTTTTCCTTTTTTAAAATAAGTATTTAATACTATTAATTCATCTTTAATTAACATGGTGTCTGTATTAAACAACTTATTTCATGTAGTGGTTCTATTTTCCAGTATTTCTAATAAAGATTTTTAATCCTATTATAATTCCTGCTTTGGATCCATTGTTTATTTTGTGTGTGTTTTTTCCATTCTAACTACATGGGGTTTCAGATTTATTTTCATATTGCTTTATCATTTAGTTGAGTCAATTTCAGAGAAATGGTTTTTATATTACACCTTATTTGAACATTTTGGAGTGTGGCCTATTAATAATTATAGTAAACCCATATAGCATTTATTACATGCCTGGCACTGTTTCATATGTCTTAAATTTATTAACTCATTTAATCATTTTCACTGCTACAAAAATGGTCCTGCATCTATGTCACATTTTATAATATAGGTTGCTAAAAGCCAGATAAAATTGTTGAGATGCACTGTTTTAAAAATAATATTTAACAGTTCTAAGACTGAATTGAAATAAAGTTCCACAGCCTTTCCTCTGTTTATAAAAATTAAAACAACTCTGCAGAGGCTTCTTGTATAAAGATTGAATGGTTGTGTATGCAAAACAGGTATCTCATGCTGGGAAAATATCCATCTTGACTATGCTAATTTTCCCCATCACTAAGAATAGAAGAGAGCATCATAAATCAAAATCAGCATCATTTCACATGGAAGGGAATGTGCTCCAGTGAAACTGATGTGGAACTGAAAACTTTGTTATAAAAAAAGCAGGACAAGCAATGATACATTTTAAGAGAAAATTAAAAGCAAAACAGATCATAACAACAACAAGAGCAGACTGCCCATACTAACATTTATTTTAATATTCACTTACTATGTCAAATCCTGCTCCTCTCAATCCCAAATGTAGGCTTCTACCTCCTACTGACTGAATTAAACCAGAAGCCAAAAGAGAAGGAGACATATTCTTTCAGGATATAAAAGGTCAGTATCACAGGGCACAGAGCAACGTAATGGATAGAAGGTGGGGTACATCTATGGAAGATACAATCACACATAGGAAGACATATGTTTTGTTATTCAATTATCACAGGGGTTGATTCTAGAACATTGTATCTCATGCTAGTAAGTGAGTAGTGGATATTTTCTGAATGAGTAAATGAATAAATTATAAAATGCATCTAATAGTTTAAAAGTAAGAATTACTCAAATAAAAGGATATAAACCTGAGTTCTGATTCTAGTAAGGTTGTTCTAACAAGTGTCACTTTGCAAGTTGAATTACATTTCTTAATTTCTTATTTAAATTACTTGTTTTTTCTTAGGATCATTAAAAAATAGATATATATATTATATACAATGTGTGTCTCAAAGAATACAAATATCTTAAAATCAACTATAATAGTGAATATAATTTAATTTGAAATACAGCCTAATTCAGTGGGAATGAAATTTGTAAAAGTTTAAATATTACTCTAAATCATAATCACTGCTTTTGATACTGGTTATTAAAATAATTAAATATAACTCTTAAGTGAGTATGACCAATTTAAGCCATAGTTCTCATTAAAAGCATTCTTTAGGAGATTTTTTAGTTTTAACTATGAAAAAATCTTCATTTCTAAAGTGTGCTAATTCCATATTGGAATAAATAATATTTATTGACACATTTTATATTGAACACTACTGTCCTCATCACTTCATATAGATATCTTCTAAAACTATTTTTAACTCTGAGAAAATATCAGAATTACTCTTTTATTATAAACAAAGTAACATGATTCTAGATATTTTAAGTAACTTGCTCAAGGTCACACAGCTAGAAAGATGAGAAGTTACCAATGTGTTTTAATCCTCATGTCATTATATTGAAAACCAACAAGGAAAGAAAGTGTTTGTAGCTCATGAGCCCCCATGTATTATTCATTTGAATTATAATCATATTAGGAAAACTGTAAATATTCATGCAATATCTGTATAAAATGTGCATCTTGCTTAAATGGTGAGCTCCTTGAGGGCAGAAATATTTATACTGTAATTGGTATTATTCTTTGTTTAATGGATTTACATTGATGGCATTGGCATTTTTTGGTCTTATGAATGCACTATTATCCATTACAATTTTTGGAATTTTTTTTATTATCATGTGGATCTCACATGACCTTTCCCTCAGAACAGAGCTATTTTAAATAAAATTTAAAAGAAATTGCTTAGAAAATAATGAGTTCCTGGAAACGTCTAATGCTTAGTAGATGGTAACCACAGAGAGCAAAGAACATTCACTGTATTATTTTCTTCAATTGGTTATACATTCTATTGCCTCCAGTACAATTTAATTACATTTTAATGTCAAAATAATGCTCCGGGCCCTTCCTACAACAGTTACAGAAAAGTCTTTAATACCATACAGTCCCAATTAACTGCAGAATCTTTTTTTTTTCTACAAAAATAAACCAAATGCTATGTTTATATCTAGGATGTAATCATATTTGATTGAAACCACATGTTTTATATTACATTTACTACCCAGCTCCACCCTCTCCCAGTGGTTACTATTACAGTTTATCAATCTTTTCTGAAGTGATCACCAACTTCTCATTTACAGTATCTTCCACATTTGTTTGTTCACTTCAATTCTCACCAACTCAGTATCTTATATCAATCCTATTTTCTCATGTCCAGTCTGTTAGAATAGCTAGGGTATCACTGTAACTAACCTATTCCTCTTCCACGCATCCTGAACTTAATCACTTAAGATTTTTTTTTTCTAAAACCACAGTTTCGTTATACCTTTTCCTCTCAAAACCTTCAATGGATCCACAGTGCCAAAGAATAATGTTTAAATATCTTAGCCCTGAATTCAAGATACTGAAAAATAGTGTTTTCCTGGCTTACATTCCATTATTCACCTACATAGAAAATGTTTTTCAGTGAAATTATGCTACTCTATCCATAAAACTTTCATTGCATTTTTCACTACTCTTCTTTTTATCACATCATTACCCTTTAATGTAAAACTGTTTTTCTCCCCATTTTTTTCCCTTCTCCAAATTCTACACTACCCCTCAAGGTCTAGCTAGCTTTAATCTTGCTTATTTCAAGAAGCAATTTTTAAGCACTCCAGGCAAAAGTGTTATTGTTTCTACTCTAAAAGCTTATGTAATTCAACATCTGTGTGTTTTTTATGAAAGCATTATTCACTAGTCCACAGAACTGTAAAAGAGAATGCATATGCTTAATTTCTTGGATTGATTTTAGAGACCTGTTTGTATCACCCGGTTCCTAGAAGGCTGTAATGTTGATGCTAAATATGTAATTAATGAATGGATACAGTTTCTAGAAAGGGAAGTGGGAAAAATAGGAAAATTATTCAAAAGTGGCATGCAATTCATGGATTAGTTTTCCTCCTAGCTGTAGTCTTTTTCTTGGTTTCATGAACTTCTTCATTGATGTTATAGTTTATCATTTTTTGAGCATAGACAGTATGCTTGGCACTACACACAACTCAATAGTGTCTTGGTTGAACTATTCATATATAAATAAGGTCATAAATAAGGTCATAAATATCAGAATATGATGATCTCAGAGAAGTGTTATCTTTATTTTCAGCCTCTTCATTTCTATTTTTTCTATTTCAGTATTTCTCTAATTTTGAGTCCATTTCCTCATGTCTGGACAGTTAACAAGGCTTCCAAACTAATTTCTCTAACAATATCTTTTCCTCCATGTTTTACTTTCCCAAGTTTCCTGTCTATAAAATATTATTTTCATTTAGGTTCCTTCCCTGTGGAAAAAAATTGAATAATTTCCCATAGCCATTACATGAGGTCGTTAGTAGATACATTCAAAGTGGGTTTTTTTATGTCACCATCAGTCCACCTAAATATTCACTTACTTTTCTGTTCATCTGTTTCTTTCCCAACACATTTGGAAATACTATTCCACCTCCTTCTAAAGCCAAAACTGATGTTGTGATGACCCATCTCCTATCACCCCCTTAAGGACTCAATTATATCAAGAATCCAATCAATCTTTTATATATTCAAACACATTCAATCTTTAAATTTCAAATATATCCCACCCTAAGCAAATAAACCAAACTAACCAAAGGAAAAAATGCTAGAATACAGGCTCCCTTTAGATTCACAAAATAAAAACCCCTGCTTTCATAGCCATATCAAAATTAAGAATCTTTATGCTGCACATGACAAAATTCCTAAATTAGACTGCCTTAAAAGGGAAATATTTATTTTTTGTGCCTGAAAACCCAGGTTTAGGTCCTTTTTCAGGCTTGGATTGATGGGTAATCTCAACTTATATTTTAGCTTCCTTTTTTTCTTCGTTTCTAGACTCTGCCTATGCCTATGCTTCAACCTTTTTCACAAATTTGCCACCACATAATGGTGAGATGTTTGTAGAAAGTATATATCTCACTTCCTTAACCACCATAACTTGAGGGAGACAATATGTGTTTCTGTCCTTAAAATTTCAACATAAAGAATGCTTGATGATTGACAGGCAAGTGACCACCTCTAGAACTAGAATCAGATAAACATCAGTGAGATTGAAAAAGATATAAGTTCCTCTAAGGGAAATCATAGTACTCTTAATTCAAGAAAGAATTCATGATGTTGTGGAGGCAAGGGACAAATACCTATTATGGTAGTTAAATATCTGGACTAGATTTGCTACACTGGCTCACCTCTTTTCTCATTTTCACATTAAAAAAATACACACTCTAGCTTTTAATTCCATCAACTTACTGAAACTTCTCTATCCAAAGCCACATTCAAAACTTTTTAAAAAACCATTCATTACAAATTTTGAGAGCATCTCATGTCATACATACTTTATTTCATTTTATTTTTTATTTTTTGTTTTCTTTTTAAAATATATATATATATATATTTTATAAGATGCTTAGATTACATAAATGTTACACAAAAATTTCAGAGATTCCCATGTTCCCCACCTCCCACACCTCCCATAACATCCCACATAAACATCCTTCATTTATGTGGCTCATCACCTGCAATGGATATACACATCCTGGGGCCCTGCCACCAAGCATGGACCATAGTTCACAACTTGGACCCCACTCTCTCCCACACAGTTCTGCACGTCATGTGCTGATGTAAAATGCCCTATATCTGTCGCTGCAACGTTACTCAGGACAACTCCCAAGTCCTGAAAAAGCACCTGTATTACAACTGCTTTTCCCTTCCCTGCCCCAAAAGCGTCCAGTGGCCACTGGCTCCACCTCACTGTTGTAATTTCCTCCATTGTTGAACCACACTCCGTCTACAACAGAATACCATTAAGTCCACTCCAGTCCATAACTCTTCCCCCATTCCTGAGGAGCCTGGGATGGTGATGTCCACTCCACCTCCAAGTGAGAGGGAGACTATATCCCATGGATATGGTGGATGGGACTATCCTGCCTGCAGCTGCAGGCTCCCTCCATTCCCCGGGATGGCTGTTGCCCACCATCGTCTCCTCACCAGGTGACCTGGGTGAGTCCACTGAGCTGTAGAGCAGGAGTTGTAACTCCACTGAGACTCCAGGCACAGCTGGCACATGGGCAGGACCGAGGCTCCAGTCTCTGGAAGTATACCTACAAACTCCAGCATCACATATAGGTTTGAATAGAAGGGACTGATGGACCATGTGCAGGGAAGATTTATTTGAGTCCAACTTGTCACTGTCAGGAGCACAGATTCCAAAGTATAGCCCACTGATAAGGCATCAATCTCTGGTGCTATCCCCCCTTATATAGGACCTGGGTTGTCATACATACTTTAGAGACATCCAGGGACACAATGGACTGTGAGGCATAGCAAGCAGGAAATTAGGATTATTATTTTTTTAGGAAGTACCCGGGATTGTACCTTTGTATATGCAAAGCAGGTGCTCAAACACTGAGCTACATCTGCTGCCTGGAAATTAGGATTAATAGAAAGTTTTTGAGTTTGTTTTTAGATGGAAGAGAATTAATATAATTATTGTATGGTATATCTAGTAGAGAGTGAACATTTGATGACATGAGAGAAGACAATTCTTGAAATAATGTACTGGAATAGGTGAGAGGGAGTTCTGAGATCTGTGGCTTGAGTAAATTAGGTTTATTCATAGCCAAGGGCACCAACAGTTCATCCCTGGTGGCAAGAGAGAAAGTAGAGCACATAAACATGGATATAGTAGGTGCATAAATATGGTTTTGGGAGGTTATAGGAACACTTTTCTTATAGTTACATTTTTTCCATTTATTAAAATACTTTTTCATAGGAAGAGTTTTAGATATACAGAAAAATGGACATGATCTAACAGAGTTACCAGACACTTCTCTCCTCCACACACACACAATTTTGCATATTATTAACAGATTAGTATGGTATATTTGTTACAATTACTCTATCAATATTGATATGTTTTAAAAATAAAGTCTGTGGTTTATTCAGATCTCCTTACTTTTAAACTAATGTTTTATTCTTTTCCAGTATCTCTTCTAGGATACCACATTAAATTTAGTCCTCATGTCTCTCTAAGCTCCTCAGACTTCTTGCTTTTGATGATCTTGACAGTTTTGAGGCATAGTGGTCAGGTACACAGTAGGATGCTCCTCTATTGGAATTTGTCTAATGCTTTTCTCATATGTAGACTGGGGTTACTGGTTTGGGGGAAGAAAACTAGGTGACAGAGCCCTGGGAAGAGAGGAACCCAAGAAGTCTGAACTCTTGGCAGATGTTGGCAGCCATCTTGTCCCAACACATGGCAATATACTTTAATGAGGGAAGTAAATTATGCTTTATGTCCTGGTAACTGTAACTGTCTATCTCAAATAAATATCCTTTATAAAAGCCAACAGATTTCTGTTATTTTGCATTGGCACCCCTTTGGCTGACTAATACATTTTCCAAAATGACTACACCTATTTGCATTCCAAACGGTAATGAAAGTGAACTGTTCCTATGCATCCTCACCAGCATTTGCTATTATCAGTTTTTTATTTAGATTTTAGCCATTTAGCAGTGATAACTCATTTTGTGATTGTTCAATTTTTTCTCTATGACTTTGAATTCAATATCATCAACTGAGAATGAGAATGGGAAAAGATGTCAGGAATGTCTGAAGACATAAAAGTTGAAAATTGTCATCTAATAAAGTGGGTTGTTGAATGGACAGGGAATATAGTATTATGGCCAGGCAGCAATAGAGGGACCAATCAAGGATCATACTTCTCAATTTCAAGTGAAACCATTTTCAGTGTTGTGGGACTGGAAGATTTCCAGCTATATGCATCTTCCTGGATAGAGGTATATAGTGTTCAGAGAAGTAGATTTGACAGTGTCATGCTTGTTCTATGAGAGTATGAGTAAGTAACAGAATGTCAAGGTACATAAATATATGTATAAGGGAGTGAACGTTGTAATTAAATATTTAACTTAACTGGATAAAGAGAAGAGAAAAGGAATAAGGTTTAGTGAAAAGTGACAATATCAATGGATTGGAAGTCTAAGAGGGTAAAAGAGCATGGGAGTTAGGGATTAGGGAGACTGCCTTGAAAGATAGGAAGTGGTTTTTAGAGAGTGTGATGCATGAAATTCTTATTGCAATACACCTTCTAGGGTATGACCAAGGTAGTTGGAAGATGGAGATAAGATGATATTCTACATGCTTAGATTAGAGGAATCCATGCAATAAGACATAAAAATGATCATTTCCGTATATTTTGATACTCTGAAGGAAAAAGTGATTGGGTGTCAGTAAAACAAAAGCTAAATTTTGAAATGATAGTAAAAGATCCAAGGCAATGACAAGAATAATGTTACAGAGTGGGTGAGAAAATAGGATGGAATGAGAATAAAGGTTGGAAAGGCTAAGGAAATGGTATTAAAGCAGGAAAGCGTGGCAAGCAGGATGAATCCTTCATACTTGGGGGAAAACAGCATTCACTTAAGGAGTTGCAGGGAGACCAGTAACCTCAGTGGACAGCCAGGTTTCTATGAAAGCAACAAGGCGAAGCATACCTTCAAAGCACAATTTGGAGACTTTGCTGGTAATGGACCATGGATTCCAGAGTGGGAAGTTTACAGAAGGTGGCAGAGTTGGGAGAAAAAGACTGGTGAGGGGTTGCTGCAGAGCTTTATGGGATTAACATGTGAAAAATGAGGAGTCTTGTGAAGGTTTGAGATGTCTTGCAGACATTAACATAAACAAGAAAAATAAACATAATGAAATCAGTCCTGGAGACCAAAAGCCAGCTGATGGTGTGAGGTTATGAGTGTTATGATTTAAAGAGTGGTGGATGTCTGGGGCTTTATCTTATACCCTGATGACAGAGAGGAGGTCTTAGAAGAGAGCTTTGTACCAGTACAAAAAAATTCTTGTGATCCCTCAGACTGTGGGTAGAGGCTATGAGTAAAAGTTTGGAAATGAACCAAATTCTCCTCAAGTACATGAGCTTGGCCTCAATGGAATATCAATCCAAGGACCACTCACCACTTGAAATTTTTTCTTTTTATTTGTTTGTTTTGCTTTTCACATTAGGCTCCCTTATTTTCCTCCTTATTCATAAGTTACTACATTTCAGTTTTCTTTCTGCTGTGCAGTTTTCTTAAATTTTGGTGTCCTAACAGGTTCTGATTTCAGCATTTATCTCTTTTATTCTCATGATTAACCACTTTTAATAATCACTCATTTTCAAAAAGGTGAAAAAAAAGTCCTTAATATGACATGACGTGTATTTAGGTCTTTAGCTGTAGATGCCTTGCTTACTTATCTCTTGAGAAACATCTTTGAAAGTTGCCATACTTGAAATTTAAGTTAGCTCTATTTTCTTCATTATTTATTTATTAAGCAATATATCAGTCACTCCACCAGGTGTTAATGCAAATGTGAAGGAGGCTTGTTTTATGAAGGCTGCAACTACATCTTATGTACAGTCTTCTTTCTGTATGGACTGTCCTCATTTTTCCTGCCTTGTGTACCTAAATAATTGCTATTTGACATTTAGTACCAATTTAGAGGGTTAAGAAAATCTTCTCGGAATAATGTAATTTCTAGACATATATGAAATAGTAGGAAGTAGATTTTTATACCAGAAAAGTAAATTAGGAATACAGGATAAAGATATGCATAGAAAGGAAATATAATGCAAGTTTATTGGAAACCTTACAACCTAAAAGACACATCTTAGCATATCGAATGAATCATTTAAGAAGGGAATTATGAGTACACAGGGATTCGAGAATGACTATAAATGTAGTTTACGCATTTTATAAAATGAAGTGAATGAAAATGTAAAAATATTGTAATTCAGAAAAAGTAACACTGTCTATGACAGCTAGAAGAGGTTATGGAACTGCCATTGCACCCTGCAGACCACAAATGCAAATTTTATCAAATTAGAACCTCATATTAGAAAATACTAAAGGCCTTTAAAGTAATTATTATACAGTTTATTTTTTCTACTCTAATCAATTATCTTACGCATTTAAGCTTATCTCACTTTGGATATTTAACAAATGTTCTAGTTTCTTAATTTATATCTCACATGGCTAAATTTATAATCTATAATTATGTGTCATAATATAATGAACAGAGGCCAAAAATAGCTTGTTGCTTGTAGTATATGTTAACTAAGCAATATCCTGACTAATATAAATCATCTGAAAAAACTGACAGTTTCTCACATGTAATATTTCAGTGATTTTCATTGATATAACATCTATGTAGACTTTAATTAATTATAACACAGTTGATGATACATTAATTTTATATTAGAGCTTTAACTATGGGACATAATAATCTCTAAGATTATATTAGAATTATTATTTACATTTATAAATGTTTGTTGTTATACTATCTATTTTTTATAATTGATTATATTAAATCTAACCTGGCCTTACAACCTCTTTTAAAATTTGTAATTTATTTCAATCTATTTTTCTATTTTATTTTACAGTTTTACAATAAAGTTCTTTTTAACCTCTAAAAGAAGCCATTGATTATACACTTTGGATAGATCATATGGTATATGAATATATCTCAATATATCTCAATAAAACTTTTCAGTGTTCTCTTTTTCTATTCATTTCATTCTAATTCAGATGTATTTTGTATTTTCATAACTTTTACATTCTTTGTGCACATTTTAAAATCTGAATCTGCAGTATTCCTTTGTTTTATATTTTGTGTGTGTGTGTGTATAGGCATATTTTCTGGGTTGCTTCAATTTATCTCAGGATGTTTTCCTAATCTTGTTTTCTTTCTCTCTAAAACAACTATTATGATTTTCAACCATGTTGCTTTTTTACGATTCACTGAAATTATCATGAGAATTTTGTATAATTTTTGAGCCAGGAGATTAGCCCTTCCTAGGATAGCTTTTTCGGTTTCATGACTCTAAAGGTTATCTACTGTTGTTTTCATCATATTATCTAATTGTAGTCTTGTAGTCATTGTGATATTGCTCAACGATTAATCTCCTCCCATTTTACCTAGATACATTCTATCTTATGCATTTTTTACCTATCTTGAACAATTTGAATAGTATCCCCAATTGATATTTGTATGTGAAGGGTTTGTCTGAGCAGGGTGATTTAAATTTGAATATCCATGTCCCATACTCCCAAATCATTCTTCTGTCCCCTTGAACTGACAGGAATTTAGAGTCTGCCTGTCTCCCTCATACATTTTGCTGCTTTTCCCTGAATTACCAGTAGTGACTTGAGGATTTGCAAGGTCTCTGTGTGTAGTCATGCATTCCCTTGTCTTCATTCTGCTTGTTTCCACATATTTCTGATATTTCTGACAGTATATAATTCATTTAGCTGCTGGTAGCCTGTCCCAATCTGCATATATTGCCATTGGTTTTTTGATGTCTTGTATTAGATATCATGCATGAAATGAGTATTTGTTAAATATTACTGGGATATATGTGTTTTTGTGTCTTTGTGAGTTTGTATGTATATATATATTAAAGCATAGTTGAAAGTATGAAAAAATCCATATAAGATTATTAATATTGGTTATAAAAGGAAGGTTTCCATGGAAGTTTGGGGTTGGGATAGGGAGAAATAACTAAGTATTCTTGTAGGTTTCTGACTTATTAAATAGCCCAAATATGATTTATGTATTTTAAAGTAGAAAGTAGAATAAAATAACAATCTATTGTATATCATAAAATATTACAAATAGCTCATTTTTATTAAATACAATTTTATTGAAGTATATCATTCATACATGAACATACATATACAATAAATGTATAGTAAAATTTGTGAATACACAAAATAAATATGCATGTCATCATACAAGGCTCCCATACATTTCCCCATCACCAAAACCTTGTATTGTTGTGAAACATTAAATAGCAATCTGATACTCAGTTTCTCAAAGTATAATTCATGAACCTTTTGCATCAGAATAAACTTGTCTGATTATTTAAAATGAAGATTCCTGTTTCCCACCTCATAAATAATTGTTGTGGCAGTTTGAGATTATCTATGAATTCCAAACACAGAGATATTATGTTTGTAAATTGGTCTGTTCCCCTGAGTGTGATACCCTTTGATTGCATTAAATTCAAAGGTTTTACGTTTGCTTGATTAAATCAATATTAGGGTTTTGATTCAACCAAGTCTGTAGGGCATGACTCAGGGTTGAGTCCCCGCCCCCTTGGTGCGCTGAGGTAAATGGACACACATGGAAGAGCAGAGAACTTGGTCATTTTGGTCCTGCCATGTGACAGAAAAGAGAAGCCTCAAACAGCTAAGCCCTGGGGAGAGCTCAACCATTCACCTGATAGTTTGCAGCTGAAGAGACTAGAGCCCTGAGCCTTTGAGAAGGCCTGGAAAGAAATGAGCCTTTCAGCCTAGAGTGGAGATCAGAAGAAGCTGGGCCCACAGAGCCTTAAAAGAAAGAGGAAGGCTGAACCCCCACAGAAATCCACAACCATCTTGCTTCAACACATGGCAACAGACTTTGATAAGAAAATACCTCTTATGGTACGTTGAGCTGGACTCTTAAGGGCTTTGTAACTGTAAGCTTTTATCCCAATTAAATACCTTTTATAAAAGCCAGCAGATTTTTGGTACTTTGCATCAGCACACCTTTTTGCTAATGCAATTATAATACAATTTTCTGCATTTTATCCAAAATACATTATGTCTGCCAGGACTATCTGAGCATGAAAGGGAACTGTATTTCTCCCACATATTCTGTGAGAAGAAGAAAGTATTGAAAGCCTTAAGTTTTAGAAGAGACAATAGACCCTTGTTTTCCATTTGTCAAAATCCCCTTTTATTTTGGTTGATCTGTACTCGTATGAAATAACAGCTAGAGAGGGGAGAAGACTTTCAAATTTGCCTAGCAGACCACCACCTCTTTGTATACATCTTTAAAAAATAAATGTATTCAAACTAGGAGGTGAGAATTGTTCACCTAAGCAGAGCAGAAGCTGACTAAAAGACCTGGTTTCTTTGGCTGCAAAGAGAATATGGACTCAGATGTTTGTGTTTTCCCATGAGGATCTCAAGGGGAATCCTGTTTTGATGTGGGTAGGCACAGGCCTCCTTATAAGAAGTGGTGACTGCTTTGCCTACATCCATATGTGTGCCCAAGAGTTTTGAGCTGCTCTGTTCTATTTGCTAAAACATCCCAAAGACATTACTAACCCAGCCGTAAGAAGTGCTTGTAGCAGCACAAGTGAGTCAATTCCAAGACCACTTGTCCCAGATGGGGCTGATCATGTTTGGGATTTCAACTGAAAAATAACCAAAATTCTGGAGACATCCTTTGTTGTTTGACTGTCACAAGAGATAAAGAAGGAAATAACCCACTGTTTAAAAGTTTAAGTCAATGGGGACTCAATAAGGCAGAAGTAAATTTCCAGTAATTGTTTAACAGCATATTTGAGATGCAGGGCAAAGAATTTATAGCACAAGTAATGGATTTCTTTGAAGAAGTTGTCATTTATATTAGTAACACAGACAAATTGATAATATCCTCATTCTGCCTGGAGCAATGCCATAATTTGCAGAAAGTTAGGCTGTGTACAGAAAATTTCTTTTCAGGTGACTTTGAATTCATCTCAAGTCACAGAAAGAAACTCATCCTTTGGCAGGACCTTTGCTCAGTGTCATCAAGAACCTCCAGGTGTTAAACTTGGACAACTGTATCCTAGACAATGCCTCCCTTACGATTCTTTGTAAAACACTGGCACAAACCATATTGCAAACTCCAAAGGCTCAACGTTCATTTTGTTTCTTTAAGGCCATTATTCATCACCCTCATCTGAGAAACCTGAGCCTGCATTGCATGAGCCTCTTTTATATTGCAGTCAGATAGCTGTACAGGACATTGAAATATCCAATGTGCAACACAGAACAATTGATGTTGGGAAAATGTAACATCACAAGCTATGCTTGTGAAGATATTGCCTCCACCTTCATCTGCAACAAGAAGCTGAAGCATCTCTCCTTGATAGAAAATCCCCTGGTGAACGAAAGGGTGATGTTACTGTGTGATACCTTGAAGCACTCAAACTCTGCCCTGGAGATACTGATGTGAACACACTGTTGTCTCAATTCTGTCTCCTGTAACTACATCTCACAAGTCCTTTTGTGCACTACATCCCTAACCCTTTTTGATCTGGGGTCCAATTTCTGGGAAGATAATGGAATGAAGTCTCTATGTGAAGGCTTGATGCACCCAAACTGTAACATGCAGGGGTTGTGTTTGATGGGTTACCTCACTTCAGATTACCATAAGGACATTTCTTCTGTTCTTATTAGTAATGAAAAACTAAAGACCCTGAAACTTGGGAATAATGAAATACAATATGATAGCATTAAACATTTACGTGAAACTTTGAAGCATCCCAACTGTAAATTACATAATCTTGGGCTGGAATGGTTTAGGCTTACTAGTGTCTGCTGTGAGGACCTTGCCTCTGCTCTCAGCATCTGCAAAATGCTTAGAAGACTGAGTCTACACTATATTCTCTTGGACCATGATGTGTGAGGCCTTGGGCCACCTGGACTGTTCCCTCAGGGGCATGGGTTGAACAAATCTTCTTTTGTGAGGAAACTCAGATGCTGCTGATAGCTGTTAGAAGGGGGAAAAAATCCCCAACTGATTATTTCACATGAACCTTGGGTTGATGACGAGTGCAAGATCAAGGGTATGCAGTTCTGATGGAGAGCACCCTGGGGTAATCCTCTCACAAGGGCTTCTCATTTAGTCATGGTGGGAGTATCATAGTAACATGATAGGGAATATGATTCAGTATTCATCTGAAATTTTCCTCTGCCTAACTCTTCTATCCTCTTATCTTTAAAATTCCCATCCTACTTCACAAAAACATTTAGAAGAACAAAGAAATTGATGTTAAGCACTTTGGAAAGCAAGACTTTTTCTGAGTGCATGTACTGGAGTGTAGATTCTTAGACTGAAGAAACTACAGTCCTCTGACACTTCTTACTTGGAAGTGATGCTAGAATGCCTTTATTGTATTGATATCACTAGACCTAACATTCACCTGACTTTCCTGTTTCTAATTTGACTGTCCAAATTTAGATTTGATCAGTGTTAAAATTATTCCCAAATTTCTATTTGTCCTTTAATAAATGCCACTCCAGTAGAATTTTTAAATTCAATTTCATATTTTTCAAATGTATCTAAGGAACTTAATCCAATATCATTTTCAAATGCACATAAACAGTTCATTGCCATAATTAATCATTCCATGGTTCTCCATACCCTTTAGAATAAATTATTCATGGTTTTTGGCAAAAAAAAATTCTGCATTTTTAAGTTATTCTGAAGATGATTCTTATATATGTTAAAATTTATTACTATTTCCTTATGGAGGAGAAAGCTTGTAATATTTTCTAAAACTACTTTGATAACATTTTGGTATCCTTACTTTCTTTTAATACTTCTATGCATAAAGTAAATATAACAAATTTGTGAACTTAATGGTATACTAATTTTTATCCCATATCATCATGACAACCAGAGAAGGAACAAGGAATGAAATGGAATTATATTTCTTATATTGCATTATCATGTGTACTTCTCATTCGTTCATTTAAGATAGATTTTCTTTCTCTTTCTGTTTTGTTTTAGTTCCACAAGATAGGCAACAATGCATATTTTAGTAGAGGTTGGTTGATTTTGAAATACTTCTCATAGATCAGAATTTGATTTCCAGTGTGGGCAATTCAATGAATCATTTATTATTTCAAGCACAGGTGTTCATTTGGAAAGCATCAGACTCTAGTAGAAAGAACAGCTATTCTCTCAAGATCATTCAAGCGCAAAATTGCATTAGGGAAAATGATAAGGGTTTAAGTGACCAAATATGCTATCTTTATGCATTACATTATAAGCAATAGAAATGATACTTACAGATCCTATGTCCCATAAAACAATGAATAGTCTCTCTCAAGATTAATTCAAGATGCTAAGCATTTCCAGAGAGTCTCATAACTGGACAGATTCATGCTGGGTTCTCAATAGTACTCCATGATTCTTCGCTTTTCTTACTCACCTTACACTGGCAATTTCCGAAATTATTTTTTTTTCAAAATGCCTCCACTTCTCAAATCTCTAATCCTCTAAATCCATCTTTATGCTGACATATGATCTAATCTACTTCATAGAGAAAATTGACATCCATGAAACAGTAACACTTTGAAACCCCAAATCCATAAATCTATCCATCTTACTTAGACTAAGAATTGAGTAAATTCTATCTAATCTCAACCCAACTATTCTTTCATTCCACTCTCTTTGTCTTCTTAGGGTTTTAGATCTATGCCCACATCCCTCCTTAACTTTAACACCTCCTATTCTGACTTCTATTTAAAAACAAAATATCTCCCCCATTCATAAGAAACAACAAAATTCCCATTTTCAGGTACTACACATATTTCCTTCCTTCACAGAAGAATTTCTAGTGATTTCATGATTAAGCATATCCTCTACTTTTCTCTATTTCCCACTAGTCATACAACACGTTGCTATCAAGGTTTCAATTTGACCTGTCTACTGAAGATGATCCCTTTAAAATCCCAAATGATCTATATGGCAGTTAATTTAATAGAAACATTCAAAACCTCATCTTGCTTTACTCTCATGGATGCCTCATATGTTTGACAACTCTTTTCTATTTAAATCATGACCTTTTTTCTGTGACACTGAACACTCATGGCTTTCCTTTACCTTGCTTAGGACCAACTCTTCTTCACCTTTGCCTCTCTACTTTGCTTCTTAAATACTATTATGAATCAGATCTATTCCCTAGTTGCCTTGTTATTCTTAGTATACAAGAGTCCTTTAAGAACTCCACCCACTTAATTGACATTAATACTACCTGACCTAAGCTATGTGTAATAAAAGTAGTAATTGCAGGCAATTCTGTCCTTAAGACTATGAGTGTATTATATAATATCCTTATATACATCTAACTTATTGGAGCATTGTATCTCCAGATGTGCAGTGAAAAATTGCAAATAAAAGCCAACAAAGAGATCTGTGTGACTTGAAACTATCAGGAGAATATCACTTAGAATATGAATTTCTAGGTATATGGTAACTATATCTTTTCATTTTCATAAATATGCATAACTGAATGTATTAACCAATGCTTTCCTTCAAAATGGGCATACCCTAGGGAAAGGACGGAATATACATATACAAATAATAAATTATGTTTAAATACAATGTGAAATGTGTAGTGACTACCAGATAGAAGAAAAACAAAGGGACACTAACTAAACTTAAGAAACTTAAGAGAATCAGAGAAGGCATGCTGTGCTCAGATTCAATATATAATCACTAATATTGAGAGTCTACTTTTTCAGGAAATGTACTTTTCAACAAATAGCATTATGTTTGACTCTACAATATGTTGAAAACTTGAAAAGTGAATAAAATATATGTAAAAACATTTAGGAGATATAGGCATTGATCCTGGTAATTGAATAGGTTAGGAGATGACGGAAAGAATGAATGCTAGGTGTCTTTGTTGATGAGCTATTCACTTCCATCATATTCCTCATCCCTTCAGTACTGTGGATGTTCATCTCTATGTCATATTAGCTCTATTATAATCATGGCTATTCAATAAATATCATAACCACAAAGTTGTGTTCAATTTCTTATATCATTAATTTGTTTTTGCTTGTTCAGTCCTTATACTCTTATACATAATAAATAGACCTACTTTCTTATTTCAAATGCTTAATGTTAAGGGTGTTAAATCCAAGCAAATTATGCGAACCGTTATGGAGGCATTGTGACAAGTTGATTTCTGCTGCCTAAATGTATCCAGTTAATTTGCAGAAGGTATCTACCATATTTCCTATTATCCCAGTAACAGAGAAATCACTCTCTATACATTGAGACTTCAGTCTGTTAATTATTTCCTGCTTCACCCAATATTTACCTGGCTACAATAGATGCAGCTCTAAGATCTAATTCTATGTCAGTCACGTTGTTGATAAACCAAAATAACTTGATTAATTTTATCATCTGGTAATTCAGCTTCTATTCCCAGATTGCAAAATGTTGCTACAGCCTAAAAAAGAGTAACAAATGTACCATCCACATATAAAATGTTATTAATAGGGGAGAGGGGAAAAGGGAGAGGGCATTGGATATATACAAATCCCCTATATACTTTATGTGACTTTTCTATATCCTAAAGCTTCCTTGAAGAGATAATGAAAAAAAAAATAAGACACTGGGGGAATATATGGAAGAAAATGTAACTATACATACAGGACAACAGATCTTACAGTGAAGAAAGACACAGTATCTAAAAGAAAATAATTTTATTTCAATTTAAAAAAAATTTGTATTTTATTGATTATTTTTGAAATTATTATTTCATTTTCTTATTAATTTTATTTGGTTATTTTGTTGGCTTCAATTTTGGAGAGGTTTTAGATCACAGAAGGGTCACAACAGTGGCAGGGGAAGATCACTGGTGCAGGATGTCAGTGATGGGGGATGCTTGGGAAGGGGTTCACCTGGGGCCTGCCTCTAAGACATGTGAATATGTTTAAGTGTTCACGGGGGGGGGGGGGGGG
>JAQZBX010001495.1:0-12410 GCA_029593785.1 Cabassous unicinctus | reverse complement strand
CCCTTGTGTCACTTTCCTGTTATGTCATCATCTTGCTATGTTTCTCGAGGGGCCTGATAGCTCACCTGCCTATGGGAGTCTGGCGGCCCACAGGCATTCTATGTTTTTTTTTTTTTTAATTTTTACCGGGAGGTCCCCGGGATCAAACCCAGGTCCTTTCATTAGGGAGACGGACACCCAACCACCCGAACCATATCCGTCCCCCTGCTATATCTCTTAAGGTTGACCAAAGATACCCAAAGTTATACAGTCTTTTCCCATACAGGATGGTCGTATAATAAATCAGGCTTAGTTTATCACCAGCATTCTAAAAGCCAGATCTATGGAGAAAAACTAGGTCTGGGGACACTTGCATGGTTTCTAATATAGCGATTGTTTAGCCTACCCTGATTATCACAAAATCAGGACAGCGAGAATATTCACATAACAACATCTGATGAAATCATTTTTATATCATTTTAAACTTCTCTGACATTTTCAATTTTAATGAATAAAATGTTGATATGTATAAGCATAAAGTAATTTTTTTTACCTCTATTGGACATAGAACACAGGGTTTCTTTCTTTTTAAAGAAAATTGTCTTTTCTTTGTAATTTATTATATTTGTCTATGTTTAAGAAAAGGATGTTTCCTAATATGGTAAATCCATTTATAATTTAAATATGCAACTGTAAAAGAAATGGTATTAAACTACTTAAATAACAATTTTTAGTTTATTGTACTTTCATCCTATCATTCTTTCAATAGTTACCACAAGAGCTGGAGCCATAAAATCTTAGAATATTTCAGTCAGCTAAATGTTGAATTTGAAAAAACAAGAGTTTTAAGTAAAATTAAAGTCTCCAATTACCCAGTTCATGGTTCGGTCTTTTCATAGGTATTTTAATAGGTTAATAGCAATGAATTTTCCCTTTTTCCTTGGGTAACAACTTCTTGTTCTTAACACCGTACTCCCAAAGATCAATGAACTTTAATTCCTGAATAAGAATATCATTATCTTAGATAACTTTGCTTCTATTTTAAAAAATTAAATAAGTTAAATATAACTAACATGGGGATGTTTAATTTGTTCTTATGTATTTTAAAATTACTTTTCTCAAATTTAGTTATAAATGTACTTTTTCATTGTTTTTGATAATGCTATTGACCTCTCCATATTGTCAGTATCAAGTGCAATTACTTTTCTTATTCATGTACTTGTTTTTAATTAAATCATTTCTGTGGCTTTTGAAGAGTATTATAGCAGGCATTCAAATGCTAATGATCTATGCATAATTAACCTGAGTCCTCACTAATCTTTAAGACATTAAGATCATTATCCACATATTTATCTTTTCTTGGTAGCATATTTTGATGTCTTATTTCAGGAAGAAATAAAGAATTGATTGATATTAGTAAGAGAGTAAAAAAGTATTTCAAAAACTGCCATGATTTCAGTGTAGTAAGGGCAAGTTGGGCTTCAGATATAGATGGTTTTGGACCTGACTATCTGTATAGCAGTTAACTAGCCATATGGCATTTAGCAGGTTGCTCATACTTAAAAAAAAATAAAAATAAAAATAAGAAAATGTAATCATTTTAAAACACGAAAGTACTTGTAATGTATAATGTGTTAATGGTAACACATATAATGAGCATAACTAACACCGCCCATTTGTGCATGTGCTGAAAGGGGTAGTCTACGGAGGTTAATGTCAACTGAAAGAAATCTAAAGGCTAATCTAGGGATTGTATAAGTGATTTTGGTGGTGGATGAGGATTGTGCTTAATAGTATAAATATAAGAATGCTCCTCTGTTACAAAGTGTTAAGAGTATGGAGATACACAGGACAAATACAACCAATGAAATGTATAGACTATAATTAACAGTAATATTACAGTAATGGCAAAGAAGCTACTATAAAAATTAGTGCATTTTATTAAATGTAAATTATATCTCAATAAAGCTGATTTTTGTTTAAAAATTTAATTGTAATCTTCTCTAGAACTTGGGAGGACTTATTAAATTCAAAATCATTAATATCCTAGCATTCAGGAGATGTCTACTGCTAGCATCCACTAGGATGGAGAATCAAGATTGCCCTGAACTCTAAGGAGACCTATCAGAGATGTGTCCAAAACATCTGTGGTAAACTACTTAGCAGGTTGGTAATAATGATATTTATTTTCTATTATGCTGTAGCTCATCTCAATCTTTATAAACTCTTTATATATTTCTTTTGAGAGAACTCAAGGGAAAAATAAAGGAGAATAAATGTATATTCCCACCACATTGTAAGACATCCAAACTGAAAATTCATGGACTTCAAAGTAAGGATAATCTATATTATTAGGTGTTAAAATAAAAAACATTTTCCTTCTTTGGGTTTTTCTTTATTTAATAATACTGTCAGCTATTCCTCCTTTTGTAAGTCAAACACTTGGCTCCAGTGTTCTGAAATAATATATTGACTTTCTTGGTTAAAATGTTATTCTTCTAATGTTAACAAAGGGATGCTGGGCTACGTGGAATAAATTGTTTCTCTTGCTCCACTAAAGCTAAGTTGCAGAGAAAAATATATAGTAATTTATGTTTTTATTTTATTGTTATTGTATTTTAGGTACTGGGGACTGGGGATTAAACAAGGGACCTCATATGTGGGAGGCTGGTACTCAACCACTGAGCCACATCAGCTTCCCTGAGTTGGTCCTTTCGTTTATTTTTGGCTTGTTGTTCATTTTTGTTCTTCTCAGGAGGTACAGGAACAAACTCAGGACCTCCCATGTGGGAGGCAGGAGCTCAACTGCTTGAGTCACATCCACTTCTATATAGACATTTTTTTTCCCATGTTGATAATTGTTTTTCATTGTTAAAACTTTTTTAAAGCCAAAAACTTAAGCACAAATCAGAATTAAGAGAAACTTCAGAATGTTCACATTTGCATGCATTTTTGGCTGAACTTTCTTAGATTCCACGTATAACAAAACCACAACTTTGCATTAAAATGAATATTAAAACATTTAAGCCTTGTGACAAACTTACTCTACAGAAGCAAGGAAAACAGAGTGAACAGTAGCAGTTGTATATTTCTAGGAAAGAAAACAATCACTTAATTTCTTTATCATAGAACAAAAGTCAATGTGTCGACATTTTATTAACACTGACCAAATTATTTACTGTTTAAGAATTTGCTTTTCAGTTTGTGTCTTTAAAATGTATCCATCCATATATTTAGATTAATCAAAATTTCTGCTCAGAATTCTAATCTTAAGTATAGTATACAACTTATCGAAACATAGTCCAAACACTATACAATAATGCTACCATTTAGATTTATGTGCTTCATCTGAAAAACTTAGCTTACAACAGGAGTTTTGCCCTGTTTCTCCAGAATAAATGTCCCTATTTCTAGAACTTTAAATGATAATCAAAAAAGACAGATTCAAATAATTCATGCTATGCATTTTCTTCATCGGGCTTTGATAAAAGCAGAGCCATCTGGTGTTAGAGCACCATCTTCCTTCTCAGTTATAGTCTCTACAATCCCAGAAGCAGACACAATAAACATTGTTTTGTTTGTTGAAGCTCTCTTCTGTTTCTCAGCAATTGTTGCACAAACAGCAACAATCTCATCACTTTCAAAGCCATAGTCAGGAATTGACTTTGGTGAGGAATCTGTTACTTCTGCTGATGATTCACTCTTTTTAATCCTCTGTGCCACTTTCTGCTGCTCTTGGAGTGATCTTGCCCAAGAAAGGTCCTTCTTTGCATATTTCAGGGTTCATAGGATAGATAAGAAGGGTTAACTTGAAAACTTCGAATTGCTTCATCTATTTTGTCCTTTGGCTCTTTCTTGCCCTATTGTTGTATTGTCTGTCTTCTTATTCTTAATTTACCCTTCCTAATAACCTTCATGTTTAAACTCTTCTCCAAATCTCTTGCCCTTCTTTTTTTCTTTTAGTCTGCACCCCGCCCTTTAGTATCTCTTGCAAATCTGGTCTTTTGGTAACATATTCTATCAATTTTTTTTTTGTCCGTGAAGACTGAACTCACTATCATTTTTGAAAGACAACTTTGATGGCTACAGAATTCTTGGCTGGCAGTTTTTCTCTTTCAGTACTGCAAATATCTCATACCACTTTCATCTCTCCTCTATGGTTTCTGATGAGAGGTTGGCACTTAATCTTATCAAGTTTCTTTTGTATGTGTTGTTTTGCTTTCCTCTTGCTGCCTTCAGAATCTTCTCTTTAGCTTTGATATTTGTCATTTTGAATAGTGTATATCTCAGAGTAGGTCTATTCAGATTTATTCTATTTGGGGTTTATTGTCCTTCTTGGATATTTATATTTATGTCCTTCATAAGTGTTGGGAAGTTCTCAGTCATTATTTCCTCAAATATTCTTTTCCATTCTCTACTCCTTCTGGGACACCAGTAATGCAAATGTTGTGAGTTTTGTATTGTCATTCAATTCCCTAAGATTCCGTTCCATTTTTTCCATTCTCTTCTCTTTCTGTTCTCCTGTCTTTTTCACCTCAGATGTTTTGTCTTTGAAATCACTAATTTTGTCTTCAAGCAATTCAGATCTGCTCTTACATGCCTCTAATATATTTTTAATCTCATCCCATAAGGTCTGTTACTTTTGTTTGCAGGCTTTCTAGTTGTTCTTCATGCTCTCTCAATGTCTTCTTAATAACCTTTATCTCTTATTCATACTTTCTTTAAATTTTTTGAAGTGATTTAGGAGGTTTCTGTGATTATCACTGATTAATTGTCTTAAATCCTGTATCCCTTTAGGATAACTGGTTTATTCTTTTGGCTGGGCCTTCTCTTCCTGTTTTCTAGTATGGCTTGTAATTTTTTTATGATGTCTAGGTGTACTAGTCAGAGTACTCAAGGAAACAGAATCAACAGTAGACATCTGTCAATAATATGAGATTTTATAAGAGTCTCTCACAGGTCCAGGGGAATGCACAAGTTCAGGTTCCTCAGGCAGGCTGCAAACCAGGGTCTTCGATGAAAGTCCAATGAAGGTCCTTGATGAGTTTCCAGGAGACATTGGCTGTCCAAAGACAAGCTGGGGAATTCTCTCTGAATGTTGAGATCACTTCCCCTTTTAAGGCATTCAACTGATTGGAAAAAGCATCACTCATTGCTGACAGCAATCTCCCTGATTGATGTAGATGTAATCAGCTATCTATGCAGTAAACTCACTGGTGACTAAAGTCCATAAATGTCCTTGTATTACAATTAGCCCAGTGCTTGCTTGACCAAACAACTGTGCACAGTTACCTGGCTGTGTTGAAACATTAGCCTAACCACCACACTAGGCATCTGAATATGTTGGTATATTTACTGTAATGGCTAATTTCTCTTTCATGTCTGTAGCAGTTTGGCAGTTTGATATAGTTATGGATTCCAAAAACAGATATTGGATTATGCTTGTAAACTGGTCTGTTAATCTGGGCATGATTAAGTTACGATTAGAGCATTGACTGGGCCACTTCAATAGGATGTTGAGCCCCACCCCTTGGTGGGTGGGGTCTCAAAGATAAAATACATGGCAAAGGACAGTGATAGAGCCATTTTGAGTTGGAGTTGTGATGCAGAGCCTTGAGCTGGAGCCCCAGGAAGTAGCGTACAGAGGAGCTTGGTCATGGGGAAAGAGAGAAGGCCCTGGGAAAAGAAGCAAGCCATTTGCCTGATAGTCTACAGCTGGCCTTGTGGCACAGAACAAGCCTGAGCCCAGAGAGAGGTAAGCCCCGGGAAGAGAGGAACCCAAGAAGCCTGAACCCTGGCAAATGTCAGCAGCTGTCATACTCTAACACGTAGTAACAGACTTTGGTGAGGGAAGAAACTTATGCTTTATTGCCTGGTAACTGTAAGTTTCTACCCCAGGTAAATAACCCCCTTTATAAAGACCAACAAATTTCTGGTATTTTGCATCAGCACCCCTTTGGCTGACTAATTTAATGCCTATTGTTCCTCCCCACCCCCCAGCGTTTCTTTGATATTTGGTTCAACTTATTCTCAGTGTTTAAAATTGCCCAGCTTAAGTTTTCAAAATTGGGTCAGGGACTCACTAGTGGGGTGCAGATTTTCTCTCAAGGGTTGGATACATAGATCATGAGTAGTTTTTGTCCATGCAGTTTCCACACCGGTGAGCAGATGGTGCTAGTCAACACAACTTTCCATGGAGGTGTTGCAGTCTGGACTTTCCTGTGTTGAAACTCCGGATTAGAGCTTCAAAGTGGGCTCTGCTGATCAAATTCACTGAAGAAAAGCACCCCAACCTCCCCTCCCTTTTCCCTTGAAACAGCTGACAGGAAGGAAGATGTCTTTCGCCCTCTCAGTCAGCTACAGTGAGACAGGGGTTTTACCATGGCTTAATATATTGGGGGTCGGGGAGAAGAGCCTTTCCTGCCTGTCGCAGGTGCTGGGTAACTCACGTTTGTCTTTTCAGCTTCTTCGTCTATATGTCCATTGCCCTTCTGGGAGTTGTGTAGCACTGTCCTGGTCTGTTGACACCCAAATCATATCCCTCAGACAGCTTTTGGCTCTTTCTCCATTGATTTTGTGAATGCATTCAGCTTTGCCTGTCAGTCCATCACCGTCTTCCCACAATCCTCCCCTATATAGACATTTTGATTGCAAAAGAACTTGTCTACTTTCTGCAATTTTAATGTGCATATTGAATGAAACAAACAATATTATTTTTTCTTTGTAATTCATTGTGAGATATTTCAGGTCAACATGGTTCTATTACAATTATCTTTTGTCTAAAAGCCTCTATATACCTATAGTTCATCCCTAGACTTCAGTTCCTGACACAGAAACTAGCACTTAGACACTGAAAAATTATTTGCCAAATAAAAATATTTATATATGTAATATATACAACAAATATTAGAAATAAATACACCAAATATCTTAATATGATTATCAGTTTGTTGTGAAATAGTCATTCTTTTTAACACATCATGCATTTTCAGGTTTTTACAATGACTCTAAAATGTTCTTATACATATAAAATAATAGTTCTAAACAATCAATACAGAGAAACCATATTATTTTAATGGTTAGATCCTAAAAAAAAACTTAGGTAAATTGTAAATGACATGTGGTCAAACATTGCTTTGAAAATAATTTAAATGACCAATAAAATATTGTATTCATGCACATAATTTCACAATCTATGCCTAATAGTCTTGTCTTCCTTTAATATTAGATCAGATTGTTGTTTATTTGCTTGAACTTCAAATGTGGATTGTTTTTCATTTAAGACCAGGTCTTTAAAAAAATGCATATAAACACTAAAATCATACTTAAAGTAGGACAAGAGATCTTTTAAAGGAAATGCAGAACCAAGTTTGTCATCAATATAGTCTTTAATGAAATGGAACATGGAAAACTGAAAAAAAACACCACTTCAATGAATATTGTTCTCTATCTCCTTCTTTTTCTATCAGTGTAACACATATAATTAAATTCTTCAGAATTTAGATATGAGCAAATTACTGCTCCAATGCCTCTGTAATATATTGTGTGACATAAAATCAATATTAGTTTTAAAAATCCACAGCAATAAGACTGTAAGGAAATGTGCTATAGCAGTGATTATCTCATAGCAGGGAAATATGGATTGCATTTTTACCCTCTGATTTTCTTGATTTTGAAACTTTTTTTTTTACAAACAACACATATTACTTTTATACACTTAAGTCCAAACCCTTTACCAATTAAAACACATTTAAAAATATTCATTCTTCACCCATCATAATTTTCAAACAAATGTGATTGTGCATGGAGTCTAGGAACATTCAACACATACTCCTAAAAATTGTATTTTGTGAAAGCTTTTTCCTGATTTGAATTTCTTGACTTTTTACAAGTAAAAACATCTTGAAAATAAGCAGGAAAATAATTTGTAGGGGATTGGGTCATTGAAGTGGATGGAGTAGAAGTGACAGAAAAGCAAAAGGATTCAATGTTTGAAGACAAGAATAAGTGTCATTGTTGTGGGAGAAAGCAGAAAGACTAATCTGACAAGAGCAAAGAATTCTTGTAAACAAGGAGTACAATTTTGTAAATTGAAAACAGGTTGCCTACATAACTATGAAATTCAAACACAGACAATTAGACTTTACCATGCAGATAATGGAGAGTCAGTAAAGTTTCTGAAAAGTTGGTAATATGATAAAGATCGCTTTGAAGCTTTATTATCTCCATGATAATTAAGATAAAGTATATTTTGGTATATTTGACCTTTAAACCTACAAGACAAAAGTTGGAACTATACAGTCTTACCATGATATATTTTACTAATCAAGCTTACTTCACTGTTTAAATTCACAAACTAAGGAATATAGCTGAAATTGAAGCTAATAAAATTAACACAATATATGTTGATTAACCCTATCTAGATATTTCTTGCCACTAGACATGGTATGTAAATGTGTTACTGACTCAGCTAGAGGAATTCCCAAATCTCAAAATGAGACTAATTTCAAATCACTTTGAGCAGACTAACATAGAAGCAATGCAAGAAAAAAGTTTGTTTCATTACTGGATACATAAAATCTTTTAGCAAAAGAGTAATCTGCATTAAGACAAGATAGATAAAGCCAAATAGTGAATTTATTATTTCTATCTCCCACATTGACCAGAAAAAAAAGTTTTTATGATTAGTGATAAATGGCTTACCAGTAAACAAACAAACAAATTTTACAAAAATGAAGTTGATGGGTTATCTAGTAGTATGTGATAACAATATTCATTATGACAATAAAATTTTATTGGCTTCCAAAATACTTTCACCTAAATCTCTTTTTGGTCTCTTTAGTGAGCTTGTCTATCAGTAAGGACAGTACTATGACAATTAATTGTCCCTATTGTCTTGTGTCACTCAGTGTTTAGGCAAGCAATTTTTGAAGTTCCTCACATATTAAATATTATGCTTAATCGAGGTGAGGACTACAAAGATGAAAAGGAGACTATCTGTACCTTTGAAGAACTTATTTTATACTGAGTGAAACAAATATGTAAATATAAGTTTCAATGTAATGCAATAAATATGATAGAGAGTTAAGGAGTAATAGGTAAGTTTCGATAGTCAGGGAAGTATTGTGGGAGAAATTACCTGATTTGGGTCTTTAGGGAAAGTAAATTTTAGCAGGGTAAAAAAAGTTAAAAATGGCATTCCAAACAGAGAGCTTATTAAAACAAGAACAACAACAAAAACTTAAATGTATCAAAAGAGCAAGAAATAAAAGGCAGTTGAACAAAATGGAGCTGTTGGTAGAGGTGACATATGAAGGTAGGTCACACAATGCTGATCATTTAAGGGGCTGTAGTATTTTTTATTCCCTTAAATCTATGAAATCCTAGCCAGCACCTACAGTACAGGTAGATTCTTTTGCATCTGCCTGCCCTATTATATTGATTTATTTTCTTGTACCAGACAAAATATAATTATATTCTACCTCTTTTGTAAACCAACCGTTCAAGCATTTCCTTTATCTCTTTATAATCAGCTTTTCTTCAACATCTCCATGCTTTTTTGGAGAAAATTGAAAATTTTCCTGTGTTTCCTAAACTTCTATCACATATCCTATCATATCACGAGAAGAGTTTTTTTTTTCAGTGCACATACCTGGTTTTCTTCTGAAAATTTTAATTCCATAAGTTTTAAATTGTGCCAATTTATCTGCATTCATCACAGGAATTCTGAGTGATTCTGATACATTTAGACAAAAAAGAAAAGTTTGGAAACCATTGGCTCCTATTTATATTTGCAGGACCCTTGACTATATAAAATAATCTAAAAACAATTTGGGGAGGAGTTGTTTATAAAATAATATTTGAATATATTTCAACCCTTCCTATATATGTAGTTTGACTGCATATTTCATATCCAAATTGGTAAAATTGTAAATGTATAGAAATAGAATAAAGATATTAAAATAATCAGAAGCATGGAAAGAAGAAGTTGGAGATTAAAGAAAACTATTATCTGATAAGGAAAAAGAACAGAGAGGAAAGGAAATGACATATTTTTTTACATTTATTTTGTTGTATCTAAATTATAAGCACGTACGGTATTTTTAAGAAAGCCATTAATACGTATTTTCACAGAGTTTAGTAACAACCTTATTTTAATGAGAAAGAGCAGTATACTCTATTTTGCTGTCTACTGTTAAACTGGCAAGAAAAAGTCTTTCTTCAAGAACAGGGAATTTTGTTGCTGCTAAATTATTCTATCCCATACCATGAAACTAATAGAAAATAAGATGACTAAAAAATATTTAGGTTGACAACAAAATCCTCTGCTATAGTTACATCTTCAGGAACTTAACATATAATCTCAAGAGTTTATTCTTTTTTGATGTTTTCCCTGTTAACTAGAGCACAAAAAATGCTAATAAAGTTGAAAAAGCCTTTAAAAACTTTAATTCACTATCAAATAACTTTATTAAGTTTTCTTGTTCTCTTTGTAATTTTCTTTGACAGTACATCCTTTATGAGCACTTCACTTTTCAAGCTCAGAAGTACCATCTAGCCTTTTATCAAGCCAGAGAACTCAGCAAAATGGTAGGTGGTAGGGGCATAAGAAAGAGTTTAAGAGATGAAAGCTTAAATTATTACTTCTTTCTAGTATACTATCCAGCTAACTTTAGGAGTATTCTGAGAGTAGGATGTTCCAGATATACAAAATATTTATCGAAATCTATCAGTTATATAATCCTTTTTTAAACCAAGGGCTTTAAGCTACTGTCAATGTAAATTTCATTGATTTTATTTTTCTGTGGCTGAATTTTGTCACCCCAATGTTAATAATTTATATTTCTCCTTTTTGGGTCCTGATTCATTTCATTAAAAATAGCTCATTATTCTGTTAGTACAAAGTAAGAAACAAAATAAAAGAAAGTATTCAAAACTGAGTAATCCTCATTTCAATTTTTTATAGTTTTGCATCTTCTGAAACTGTTTATAAGCATAGTTTTGTCTTTACCAGTATTTTGAATACAGTGTGCTTGCAAAATATGCTGTCTGTGAAACTACCAAAATGCATTCAAAATGCAAATGAATATATTATTTTCATGTTTAACAATTCATTGCAAATAAGAGTCTTCTCTTTAAGAACCTGTTTCCATCTCAGTCTTGTAACATTAAGGAAGAAGAGGCAGTGGAATAATTTTACTGCAGAGATATTTGCTAGCTGACCGTAGGAGGTCATCAACGTGAAAACAAGCAACTTTTATTAAACTGGGGAAAAGAAATCTCCAGTAATCCATTAAATTTAAATTTACTTTGTAGGTCAATAAAGTACAGTCCTGACTATTGATACTCTTTCAGTATTTTAGTTGGTGAAACAAATAAAAATATATTATGCAAATGAAAAAATATTAAAAAGAAGGAATGCAATAGATAGTATTATAAGATTAGTAAGTGAATAAATGCAATAATATAAGGAAAGAGTTCTAGCATGGTATGTGACACATGAGAGTAGATTAATTAATACTGGTCATCATTATTACTCATATCCAAAGAAACTATTATCCTTTAGGTGAGAGAAACATTGTATAGAATATAAGTCGCTTGCTTCGGTGATATTCAATTCAGTTTTTGCTGTTTCAGAATTTATATTGATTCACAGAACAAATGCATTTCAATTGAAGTAAAGAGGTGTGACTTGTAGAAAATGTCAAGGAAAATAAATTATATTCAGTCAGTAGGTAATGAATAGAATCCTAGAACTGTACTAGCAAAGACTATGCTAATGAATGGCATTGTTTCAAAGAGAAAGCACAACTGCAGTTTTTTGTTTTTTTTTTTTTTTGCAAAATTATTATTTCATAAAGAATACTTGAATAGAATAATTTTAACTCCACATAATTAAGGGTTTTAAAATATTGTATTAATCTTATAATAAGGATTATCTAAAATCCAATGTAGTCTGCGAAATATTCACTACTCTTAAACAGCCTCTATATTGTTTTATTTGAAGAGAATTAATCTTTCTAGAAAGTTAAAAATAAATCTCTGCAGGAATTCATCTTCATCAGTTACTTCAAAGAATTGAAATATACTTTTGTGAAAGATTACTGCTTAAATTTTGCCTTTTAAATAGTGACTACTGATTCAGAAATAAGTCTTCATTATCAAGGACTATTTATATTCTATCAAACAGTATTTTTTTCAATTAATGATATAGTTTTCAACAACTCTTATTTTATCTCAAATCTTGGAGAATATTTTTTTCTAAATTTGAAACAAATGTAGAAATTGTATTTCACAAACTGAGACTTAAATAACTTGAAGTTACAAGATTCATACATGTAAGAGTTGTAGGCTTAAATGCTGAATTACAAGAGTAAAGAGTTTGTAATGCAGTAAATTCTGATTTAACCAAAACACTGAGAAAGCAACTT
>JAQZBX010001494.1:25905-82292 GCA_029593785.1 Cabassous unicinctus | reverse complement strand
GGGGAGGGGAAAGAGGAAGCTAATACAGCAGTGTTCAAGAGAACCACTGGCATCTGGCTCTGCCTCTTCCTGGCTCTACAGCCTTGGGAAAAATCACACGCTCTCTCTGGGCCTCAGTTTCCTCATCTGTAAGGTGGGGATTCCAAGAGCTTGCTTAGGTTGTGGGGTGGATACACTTGGGTGGTGTAGCAAAGTCCCCGGATTATGGCTGGCCCAAAGGTGCTGTCCCGTGAAGGTTGGAGAAACCTCCAGGCCCACCCACACACCCTGCCCACGACTCCACCATGGATGTGCCCTCTCTGGGGTTCCCTCAGCTCAAGAGGCAGAACAGATGGAGCTACGGGTACAGCTGGACCTCCTGGGTCCATTGCCTGGCGACCCCTCCCAGCTAGACTTTGGACAGGCAACTTCAGTTCTCTCTGCTGGAGCTTTCTGGTCTGTAATGGGGGATGAGGCCCGGAGCGACATGGTGGGCTTGCCATGGGCCTCCAGCACAGTGGACGCGTGGTACGTTGAAGCCAGAGCCAGGCGCATAGAAAGCGCTGGGTACGTCTCACCAGTTCTCCTTGCAGCGCCCCTGTCTTCTCAGCAGCTTACAGGGATCCCTGCTCAAGTTGACCTCAGCATTCAGAGACAAAATGTTATTAGGAAGGATGGCTCATTATTATCTGGCAAAGAAATTCCACTGCCTCAGAGCGGAATGGGGCCCAGAGGCTAACCACATGGGGCCCAAAATAGTGTGAGAACGGAACTGACTTCAGCTGGATAACAGTCATTAAATGAGACGCTGGGAACCGCGTCCACCGAGAACTGGGCCTTGGAGCCTTGCCCAGGCCTCAGTCAAGAATAGCTAGACACGACCCAGAGGCCACCGCATGGAAATTGGCATCTGGGCATCTCAGAAGAAATTGTCATCTGTCCCTTTTCCTGGGAAAATCTGTGCCCTCTGCCAGCCACCTCGTGTCTCTCCCTTGTTCTGTATCCCGGGGTCCTCATGCCACGGGGACATTCGAGGGGCACAGTCCTGGAGCTGGCGATTAGCTTCCGCTTTACTTTCCCCCTCCCTCCCACCCTTCTCTTTCATTCCTTTCTCTTCTCTCGTGTCTCCTTTCATTTTCTTTTTTAACATTTTTATGGTAATATAACATATATTCAGAAAAGTACATACACATGCTCTTTGAATTTTCACAAGCTCAGTTCACCCAAGTAACAAGCATCCCATTCAAGGACCTGGCCGGCAGCCTCAGACGCTCCCTCCAGCCAGCCCTCCCGTCTGTGCCCCCACCCGCGGGTACCTGCGATCCAGACTTCTAACAGCCTAGATTTGTTTCGCCTGCTTTTGTGCGTTATATAAATGGAAGCACACAGTACGTGCTCCTGTGCGTTGGGCTTCTTTCACGGAATATGTGTTCATTGTCATTGTGCGTAGCTGGAGTTCATTCATTCTCATTGTCGAAGGTATCCATGTACTTGTCCATTCTTCTAATGATGGACATTGGGAGGTTTCCAGGTGCTATTTCTATGGCATTGCTAAGAATATCCTAGTGTTTTGGTGACCACATCGACACGTTTCCATTGGGCATGTCATACCTAAGAGCAGAATTGCTGAGTCAGCGGGTTGGCATGTGTTCGGCTTTAGTAGATGATGCAAAACGGGTTTTCAGAATGGTTGCACCACTCTCCGCTCTCATCCACAGCTCCACATCGTCATCGTCACTTGGCATTTCCCAGTGTCCCTTCCTTTTCTTGTATGAATTCATTCGTTCCGCCAGGCAGTGTGGACATGGCAGTGACTGGAGGCAGCAGGGGCAGTGGTTTAAGGCTGGGGTTCTAGCATCCAGCAGCTGGATCTGCGTTCCCGCCCTGCCCGTCACTGTTTGCATGACCTGGGGCAGTCAGGCCCGTCCCTCCCCCAATGACAGCCATTTGCTGGGTCCTCGGGTGTTAAAGGCGCTCAGAAGCACAAGCAAACACAAGCATTTTAGGTGCCTGGGCACAGAGGAGAGTCCAATGAACTTTTTGGGAATATTTGCTGATATAAGTCATGCTCAATGAAAACACACTTAAACACCTACTAGGTGCCAGCTCTGTGCTGGATGCTGCCTGCAAAGGAAGGTTCCCAGAGCCACGATACCTGCAGGGTGGCCCGACCAGCCCAGATGCTTGTGGAGAGAACGATGCTCCACCTTGGAGGCCGTTTTGAGAGAAACCCACAAGCACTTCGGGAGAGGGAAGCCAAGTCAACCTCGGGTGGTGAATGCCCAGAAATGCTTCTGTACTGATTCCCCGGGACGATTTAGAATCCACGCTCAGAGCAGATGCTATTGATAATGGCAAATGGAAACTGGACGCCCCTTCTGAGAACACAGTCCACTCGATATGCTTCCTAAAGTCACTGAAGGTGGAGCAGGAACTGGCTCCAGGGTGGACAGAACAGTGAACCGGCCACGTGTGCTGGAGCTCTGCGGACACACATCCCTCAGATAAAGGGCTCGAGGTGCCCACCCCCCAGGGCTGAGAATGCGTCCTTGAGCAGGACTTTCTCCTGCTCTTTCCCAATCCCACCTCCACGCTGCACCCACGGCTGGGAGAGCCAGACCCCTGCCTCACTCCTCCTCACCTCCCCTCCCTTCTATTTTCAGGGTTACCGGGGATTGGACCTGGGACCTTGTGCTTGCGAAGCACGCATCCAACCACTGAGCCACGTGCGCGCGGCGTCCCCTCCCTTCCTGGTGTCCTTGCTTTTCTTTCTCGAAGGCACGGACGCTTCCCAGCAGGCTGTGTGGGTTAGCGACTGGGAGAAGGATTCTTCACCGACAGTGTCAATACCCAGCTGCTGAGCGCCTCCCGGGCAGAGGCCAGCGTTTCACCTGCACCATCGCACGTACCCTGCGCGGCAACCCGGCGGCATGGGCGCCGTCGTTACCCACAGTTATAAGCGAGGAAACGGCAGGTATTTAACTGCCCAGGATCGCACGGCTGGTGGGGCCAGAGCTACTAACACAATAGGGCCCCAGCTCAGCCAACTGCGGAGCCCCAGCTCTGTGCCCCCTGGCCCTGGCGGGGAGGGGGGCTGATGACCCAGAGACAGAGCCCACCCCTCCCTTTTGAGACACACTCATACATAGCAAGGGTGGAAAGCTCTCACGTTTTTTAAGTAGCTGTGAAATTTGCAGACACAGACGGTACCAGGAGCTCCATCGCTCCCTCGGAAGGTGGTGGTGGTCTACGGATTAGGGGTAGGGTGGAGAGAGGCACAGGCCATGGACGAGGAAAGCGGGAGCTCGTATGGGCCCTGTGCAAGCCAAGGGGACACCCCCAAGGGGGCCTGGGTAGGATCACAGGGACTTTGCAGCTACGACTGGGTAGCTCTTGAGGTGGGAGACCAGCTTGGCTTGTCTGGGTGGGCCCCAGGGAGCCGCGGGGTCCTTTGAAGGGAAGGGGGAGGCGGGAGGGTCTGAGCCAGAGAACCCCGCCCCCGTCCTTCTTCTAGAATCCTGCCGTTTCCCCCAAGGCCCGTCTGACTGCGGTGGACGCAGGTGAGAGCGGACGCGTTCGCTTCTTGTAACTAGCCCACGACCCAGTGGCTGCGAGCTGCGCGTTTATTCTCTTACGGTTCTGGAGGTCAGCACTGGAAGTAAGAGTGCCAGCTGCGCTGCACTCCTTCTGGACTCCAGGAGGACCCAGCCCCTTGCCTTTCCCGGCCTCTAGGGACTGCCCTCTTTCCTCGCTCCCACCTCTTCCTCCATTTTCGAAGCAATGGCGTCGCTGAAGCCTCTGCTTCTCTCCTCACATCTTCTCTGCCCCCTGCCTCCCGCCCATCGCTCATCAGGACCCCCTGATTCCCTTGGGCTTCTCGGACAGCCCAGGGTCATCTCCCATCTCCGGGTCCTGGACTTCAGCCCATCGGCAAAGTCCCTTTAGCCCTGACCGCGACACATCCGCAGGCTCCGGGCGCTGGGGCCTGGACGCCTTGACAGGGCCACAGTGGGTGGATTCCCAGATCCGCCCCAGCCTTCCCTGAACAACCCTGCAGAGCTCAGGGTGTAGGGTCTCCAGTCCCAGCTCAGCTGCCTAGCGGTGGTGGGCTCCGAGGTGAGTCACATAACCCCGGGGCTCGGCTTCCTCGTCTGCACAGAAGGACCCATGGCGCCTCTATGCAGAGCTGGTGAGAAGTGAAGGGGCATGGGAAGCGGCCCCTCAAGCCCTGAGATATTCCACAGATGGGGCTATTTTAGGACCAATGTTTTCCATCACATGTTAGGACAGAAAATATGTTGGCCAAGGCTGGGATAGAGCATTCCCCTGAGGGACGAGGAATCAGCGAGGGGATAGGGGTCTCTCAGAGAGGGGGGAGGGCAGCTCCAGTGGCCTAGAAGGAAATCCTGGGCGGGTGACGGGCTCTGCCTCTGAAAAGAGAATCCCAGGAATCTTCTGCTTGGCCCTGGCCTGCGTCCTCTGTGACGGGTCCCTGGCTCTGAGACCCAGAGCATCCAAGCACCGGGTGGGAGCTGGGGTGCCCACGGCCTCTCTGGGCTCCACGGTCCCCTGGGTGGGGTGGCTGTCACTAAGGTGACCTCTCAGTTCTCCACGAATATCTGAGTACACAGACATGCATAACTTTTTGTTTTATTTTTAAAAATACGTTTTATCTGTGATCTTTTAAAACTTAATATTTTGTGCTTTTTTATAATAGTATCTTAATCTTTTTAACAGATACCTCCGTCATATCATGTACCATGATTAACTTAACCAGCCCCTTTGGGCAGACACACGCTATTATCAGCAATCACAGATGCACGTCCTTGCACGTTTTCCCTCACATTCCACGCCAGTGTTTCCAGAAGTGCAATGGTGCCACATTGGCTAGGAAGGCTTTTTCCTCTGAGTAAAAGAATTCCCAATCTAAAGTCACCTGCCAATGAGGGGTTATTTTTCCCACATGGAAAGTAGTCTAAAGGTAAGCAGCTGAATTCAGTGATGATTTTTCCCATATCATCACAACATGGCCACTGGAGCTCCAGACATTACATCTGCATTTAAGGCAGTAAGGATGAAAAAGGATAAAAGGAAACTAGAGTACAGTTTACCAGGAGCTGGGGTGGAGCTGGGGAGGGGCATTAAAGCTTTATTGGTACAGAATTTCTGTTTGGTGTGATGGAAGTTTTGGTAACGCGTGGTGGTGATGGTAACACAACATTGTGATGTAATTAATACCACTGGATTATATATTGAGTGTGGTTAAAAGGGGAAACTTTAGGTTATAGATACGTTACTAGAATAAAAAATTAAAAAAACAGAAATGTACAACAAAAACAGTGAGTTTTAATGTACACTATGAACTACAGCTAATAACACAATTATATAGGCATGCCTCACTTTATTGCACTTCACAGATACTGTGTTTTTTTTTTTTTTTTACAAATTGATGGTTTGTGGCAACCCTGCCTCGACAAGTTTATTGGCACCATTTTTCCAGCAGCATGTGTCTCCGTGTCACATTTTAATTAAGGTATGTACATTTTTTTAGACATAATGCTATTGCACACTTAATAGACTCCAGTATATTGTAAACATCACTTTCATATGCACTGGGAAACCAAAAAACTCATGTGACTTGTTTTATTGCGATATTCTTTTTATTGCAGTAGTCTGGAACCAAACTTGCAATATCTCTGAGGTATGCTTGTAATAATATTCTTTCATCAATTATAACAAAAGTACCACACTAATGCAAAGTGTTAATAATGGAGGGGGATATATGGGAACTCTGTATTTTCTGAATGATTTTTCTGTAAACGTACAATTTCTCTAATAAAAAATTATATATATATATATATATATATGCATAAGTGAAGATCTGGGTCAGCCACAGCTGTCCTAGAAGCCCCGCCCACCACACAGGGCCACGTGGCTGAACCTAGCTGCAAGACAAGCTGGAAGATGGCAAGGGGAAAATAGGTTGGGAATGACTTTTGGTAGCCTCCAAATATAGAACCTTTAGCTTACCCCTGATTGAGTCTCATGGGGAGGAGAGAAGTTAATCAACTTAGCACTAATGAGTGTGTAATGACAAACTGAGATGAGTGCGCTGAAGGAAAGCTTATGTTAAACATCTTTAGCATCTTTGCGTTAGCATGGCCATTGCACGAGCACCTATCGGAGCTGGGCCTCCACCAAGCCTTGACTTGCATGAGCTTCCTACACAAGTCCCCTGTGAGTAGTTAAGCTACTATTTCTATCCCCAGTTTTCAGACCAGGAAACTGAGGCTTAAGTAACTTGCCCAGGGTCACAGCTGGTAAGAATCCAGGTGAGATTCACAGTCAGGTCTGGCTGGCACCAAAGCTTGTGGTTTTCTTGACAGATCTTCCTAGGATTAATTTTATTAATCTTTTCAAAGAACCAGCTTTTCACTTTGTTGCTCTGTCTGTTGTTTGTCTATTTTTCATCTTATTGATTTCTGCTTTTTATTAGCTCCTTTCTTCTACTTTCTTTGGGTTTAATTTGTTCTGTTTTTCTAGGTCCTTGAGATAGAAATGTATATAATTGATTTGATACCTTTGTTCTTTCTAAATGCATGCATTTAAATCTCTGAATCTCCCTCCAAGCACTGCTTCGGCCATGTCCCCCAAATTTTGATGTGTTGGATTTTAAATACATTTACTTAAAATATTTTTTCCATATTTTTTGTGAGTTCTTTAATCCATGGGTTATTTAGAAGTGTGTTGCTTAATGTACAAAATGTTTGGGAATAGAAATATTTTTAAAAATCAATTTCTAGTTAAATTCAATTATGGTCAAAAACATATTCTGTATGATTTCAATCCTTTGAAATGTAGTGAGACATATTTTATGGTTCAGCATATGATATAGTCTGGTGAGTGTTTCATGTGCACGTGACAAGAAGGCGTGTTCTGTGGCTGTTGGGTACAATGCTCTCTAAATATCATCTGGCCAAGTTGATTAATAGTGGGGTTCACACCTTCCACAGTCTTACTGATTTTCCTATTAATTACCGCTTTTTAAAAAAATCAATAACTCAGAGGAGACGTGCTTAAAGGACGAACTGTAATTTTGGATTTGCCTATTTCTCATTTTAGTCTATCAGTTTTTGCTTCAAGTAACTCTAAAGTCTGTTATTAGATCTATTCACGTTTAGGATTATAAGGTCTTTTTTCACTATGAGGAGGTCCTCTCTATTTCTGGTAATAGCCCTTGAAGTATTAGTATTAGTATCAGCTTTTTCATGATTAGTGTTTGAATAGCATCTTTCTCTCCCATCATTTACTGTAAACTTATCTGTGTTCCTATATTAACATGTACTCTTATAAACAGCAAGTAGTTAGTTCTGGTTTGTTTTTATCCTGTCTGAAAATCTGTGCCTTTTACATGAAGTATTGAGTCTATTTACACTTAATGCCATTACTGACATGGTTGGGTGTAACATATTATTTGTTTTCTATTCATCCTATATGTTTTTTGTTTCTTTATTCCTCCTTTCCTGCCTTCTTTTGAATTGAGTATTCTTTAGTATTTCATTTTACCTCCTATATTGACTTTTTAAGTTATGCCACTTTGTATTACTTTTTCATGGTTGCTCTAGAGATTATAGTGTGCATTAGTTACTTATTATGGTCCACTTTAAATAAATATTATGCCATTCTATAAACAATATTAGAACTTTATATAGGTATGGATTCATTTTTCTGTTGTTGAATAACAAATTACCACAACTTTAGCAGCTTAAAGCAGCACCCATTTATTATCTCTCAGTTTCTGTAGGTCAGAAATCCTGGAAAGACCTAACTAGATCAGGGTCACAAGACTGCAATCAAGGTATCAGCTTGGGAGCAGTCTGATCGGAGCCTCAGAATCTGCTTCCAAGCTCACAGAATTGTTGGCAGAATTTTGTTCCCTCTGGCTCTATGACTGAGGCCCTCCACTCCAAGCGACCACTCCTCTCCATGGACAGTTCACAACATGAATGTTTGTTCCTTCAAGGTCAACAGGAGTGCGTCCTTCTCTTAAATGACTCACCTGATTAGGTCAGGCCCACCCAGGATACTTTTTCTTTCGATGAATTCAAAGCCAAAATGATTAGGGGGCTTACTACACCTACAAAATACATTCACTTTTGCCCTAAAATGTAACATAATTTTTACACACTCAAGGGGAGGGGATTATATAGTATATAGTATATAATTTCAGCATAATTTTATTTATGCCTTACTCAGCTTTTGTCATTGTTGTCATACATTTTGCTTGTATATATGCTGTAAATACCACAATATATTATTGTCTTATTTGCTTTCAATAGTCATGAGTATTTTTTTTAATTTAAAAATATTCTCATGTTTGTCCACATAATTAGTGTCTTTTTAAAATTTGATTTCTTTCTGCAGATCCAGGATTCTATCCTAGATCATTTCCATTCACCCAGAAGAACTTCTTTTAGTATTTCTTGTAGGTCAGTTCTGCTGGTGATTAATTCTCTTAGCTTTTAGGTGTCATAAAATGTCATTTTCACTTTGAATGTTGAAGGCTATTTTTACAGGGCATAGCACTTTACGTCTGTGCTCTCTCTTTCCTTCATCACTTTAAAGATGTGATTCTACCACCTTGGCTTCCATCATTCCTAATGAAGTGTCGACCATTCTTCTTACTGTCATTCTCTGGATGTCTTGTGCTTTTTATCTCTGGTTGCTTTTAAGATTTTCTCTCTCTCATTGCTTTCAAGAAGATTGACCAGGATGTTCCTAGTTTTGTTTTATTCATATTTATCCTGCTTGGGGTCTGCTGAGCTTCTTGGCCTTGCCTATCTTGTTGCCTGCACCTGGAAGAATTTCTTGGCCATGGTAGAGAGCCAGTCAACATTGGTGACCTGAATCCACAGACATCCTGAGACTCTGTGCATCATCACAATGAAGAGCATGAACTCTGGGTCCAGAGAGACCAGGATTTGAGTTGTGTTTCTAGCCTGTGTTATTTGGGGCACGTTGCTTAACATTTGGGAACTTTGACATATTCATCTGTAAAATGGTGGTGATGGCAGCATCTACCTCCTACAGTTGATAAGAGCATTCACTATGGGCTGAGGATAAGATCTTTTCATAAATATGTGGGCATTTTAAGCCCCCCCACCCCGCCCACTAGAGAGAGTTTGCCTTTGCCCTTTCAGGTTTTATACCTCCCGCACCTTCTAAGCCTTTTGTGGAGAAGCTAGGTAATGAATAAAGAGGAAGGAAACTGAAAGAAGTGGGAGAACCTGATGGATTTGTATGATAAATGAGAGGGGGAGGGAAACCGAGATAGGAAGCTGAGTGGGATGGAGATTTCTGGGCAATTAATGAATGGCGGTCTCTGAAGCAGCTGTGAGTTGGGGAGGTGAGGGAGGGGATTTTGAGGGTGCTACTGTAGATTATGAAATTGGTCCTTGTGACAGTACTGGAGAGATGCAAGGGAAGAAAGAAATTTCATTTCAATTCCTTATGATTGCTGGACATGTGACTCTGAATGCAATGCTCTGCAGCAGCTAAACTACATGGGGTTCCAGAATTTATTTGGATTATTAGGTAGTGGATGCACAAATCTCAGCAAGTGCCTAGTCCATAACAGTGCTATAGTTATTATTCTAATGGTGCCCATTATAGTATTTCATATGGACACAGACTAATCAACAGAGGAGGGAGTCTGCACCAGGCTGTGGATCGCCATGCTTCGGGACACGTTTATTGAGCACTTACTGCATGCCAGACCTTGCTAAAGATCTGGGGATACAGCCGTGAGCAAAGGCCCTAGGGACCCTCGGGTCATGGAGCTGGTGCTCTATTAAGGGACCCCATTTGTGACAACACTCAATGCCCGCCCTTGGGTCCGTTGCCCCAGGAGACTGCCACTTCCAAAATCACCCCAAGGGGGCATTTGCTCAGCCCCGAGGGCGTGGCTCATAGCCAAGTTCTAGGATTTCAGAGGGGGGAGTGGTGCTCTGGGCAAGGGCCTGGCTGAAGGCTTCGGAAGTCTCCAGCTTGTGAGGCCTGAAGCAGAAAGAGGGAGTCTCCCCATGAAGGCGGTCACCTCCTCTTGGCGTGGGCACCCACCTCTCCAGGACGGAGAAACCCTGCAGGTTTCCCTTGTGGACTGAAGTTAGCTGATGTAGTCGGAGCAGCTTATGTTGTCAGTAACAGGAACTCACTTAAGCTCTTCAAGCAAGAAGAGGTGGCTTTAAACAATACGGTACCAAGAAATTTCACAGAAACTTAGAGCTGATTTTGATGCTGCAGACTGCCTGGAAAGTTCTTTGGGAACGCCCCAGGGCTCCCCAGGCCATACTTTGAGAACCGCTGGTTTAGGGTGAAGGGTAGGGGCCCTGAGATGCTGTGTGACCTCGGCCAGGTGACAACTTCTGCACAGCAGGGATTCCAAGAGCACCCTTGTCCCAGCGCCGTCGGTGCAACATGAGTCCAGGCTGGATGTAGCAGGTGCTCAGCTAATGCTAACAATCGTGATTCCACATCCCTTTGCAAAGAGCAAAGACATGGTAAGTGGGTGTTCCCAGCATGGACAAGAAGAAGCACAGCAAGGAGTTGGCCTGGACGGTGGTACCTGAGCCCCTGCTCTGCTTTCCCTGGCTGCAGCTCACCAGCGCTCCCCACCCCCCGGCCTCAAATCAGGGCACGGACTGATTAGTGACGCAGTCCTCAGACCTCAAGCTGCGACCTCGGACCTCATTAGGGGTCCACAGTCCCAGCCACCCCTCGGGGACGAACCTGGGGATGATCCTCTGCCTTCCTGACCCTTGCACCTGGGGTGTGAGGCCCCTGATGGTCTGAGGTCCAAAGCAGAGCTCTGTGAGCTGGCGCTCACGCGCTCCCCTCCAGGCTCTTCAGGCTGCACGGTGACCTTAGGCAGGCTACCTCTCACCTATGTAGAGCCTCAGTTTCCCTATTTGTGACCTGAGTTAATGCACAGATTAGCAGGCACAAACCATACAAAGCACTTATTTCATTGCAATGGCTCATTAAAAACAGTAATTATCATCGTTAATAAAATTATTTTAAATGAGTGTGATAATGGGGTGACATTTTGCAATATTCCCCGATGAACTTCTCTTCTTCTTGGTCCCCTAGTTGCCTTCCCCACAACCCTTTCTCCTCTACTGCCTCCGGGGAAGGCAGGGAGAAAGCCCAGGGACTAACTCCTTCCTCACTCTCCAGAGGAAGAAGCAAAGGTCAGAAAGGTCAGGGCCCGGCCTGCCCTGCTGGGGCCTCCCACTGGCCTGTAAATCGCAGAGCCCAAGCCTGGAGGGCAGAAGGTCATGCATGTGGCACGTCTCCCGAGACCCCCTCCAGGTCAGAGGGGCCAAGTGGGATTTCCGGCTTCCCACCCTCCTGGCTGGGGGCTGTCATCAGGCAGTTCTGAGCCTCTGGGCCAAGGTCAAAGTGGGTGGCTGCCGCCTGGTTTACATTCCTGCGTCCGCCTGAGTGGGGTCAGCAGGAGCCTGCCAGGGCATGTTCTAGCTCTCGGATCCCCTCCTTCCTAGGGTCGGGCCAGGCAGGTCATAGTCAAGGTCTCTTTTCACAGACAGGCAAACGGGTCCAGAGAGGCTCGTCGCTCATCCCTCGCGCATGTGAAGCTGGGCTCCTCCATCTCGGGTCCCAGGACAGGGATTTTGGTTCCAGGCCCTGATGTCTCAGAAGACCTTTTCTGGGTGCATTTTAAAATCCAGTGCAGATGTATTCTATTGCCAGTTACTAAAGCCTCTTGAAAAACTCAGCTCAGAGAAGCAAATTATTTCGTGCATAAGCTATCTACATGATTGCCTCGATTTCCCCAGTAACCGCTTGCATGTGTAGACACGTGACCTGAGGCGGCTTTAGAGCCAGCCCAGGACGTTCTCTAAGCTCAGGTTGCAAAGGCCGTGTCACACTCTGGAGTGGCGACTGTTGGGAAAGCCGCTTCCTGGGTGGCATTTGTGCAAAGTCATGACCAGGCCTGGCTCCAGGGTGAGGGTGCAAACTTGGGGAGAGGCTCTGTCTCGGGGGCCTCCTCCCTGCAGCACCCTGAGAGCCTCTGGGGCCTCACCCTAACCTCGCCCTATATGAGCGAGGGCTCTGGATGCAGATCATGGGTTTCGTCCCTGTCTGCCACCTGCTAGCCGAGTGACCTTGAGTGAGGTCATGACCTCTCCTTGCCTCAGTTTCCTCCCTTGTAGCACTCCCCAGTAGGGTCATCGTGAGGATTCAGTGAATTAACGTGGGTAAAAACACTAAAGCGCCTGGCGTCATAAGTGCTCGGAACGATCACCCTTTCCCCTCTCCTCTCTTGACCCCTGTAGCAGAAGCTGCTGGTCTGCCCCAGATCCCCGCGGCGCTACCCCAGTTCAGCGCGGCTGTGGGGTTCCGGTCTCAGCCAGCCGCCTGCGGCACCCGCCGCCGCCCTCCACTCTCGGCCCTGCTGCCTGATGGCCTGGCTCGGCTCAGGGAAGGGGCAGAGGAGTCTCGGGGGCGATTCCGAGGTGCCTTCTACGCAATGCGTCAGAGGGGGCACGAGTGGTGCCCGCTCATAGCTGCCCCTTTGCTGGCCTTCCTCCCTCCCCTCTCTCCACTTGCCCCCTCACTCCTGCTTCCTGGAATCACCTCTCCATTCATTACCTGCACCCATGCCCTGCTCAGCACCTGCTTTGGGTGCAACCCAGATAAGGCTATTTATCAACAGTGACTTTGCCTTGGAAAAGACTTCTGTTTTATTTCCCGGGGCCTCTATCCAGTTCGCATGTCTGCAGTGATCATTCATTCATTCAGTGCATCATTCATTCAGAACCACTCGCTGTGCACCCACTATGTGTGGAGGCACCGCTTGGCAGCCTCTGGCCACGCCCCTGTAGTGGCCGGCCACGGTCGGAGGAGGTGCTGGCGCAGTGAGGAAGGCGTGAGCTCTGGGCTCTGCCTGCTGGGGCTGGACCTCGGTCCCAGCCCTCGCCAGCCCGCGGCCTCGGGCAGGTCGGCGAGGCTGCGCCTCGGCTTGCTTGTCTGTGAAGGGGGAACATGGCACGGAGGACCGCACTGGGTGGCGGGCACAGCAGAGCGGGCACCGGAGATGGGCCGAGTCTGCCACGGGGGTGCCCCGGCCCGTCCCCTCGCTCGGGGCCTGGAGGGAAAGAACAGGCGGCCTCAGAGCGTCGGCAGCAAGGCCCCTGTCCCTGGGGGGCGGCCCAGGGTCAGCCATGGCCTGCTTCCCCGTTTGAGGGCTGGCTAGGTGAGCCGTGCCCCTAGGACTGGCCTGCGCTTCAGAGTGTGTGTTACCGTTAGGACACAGTTAACGAGGTCCTTTCTCCCCAACGCCTCCAGGGTCGTGGCTGGAGTTCAGATCACCTATAGAAAAGCAAAATTATCTCCACCTCCACCAGGAGAAAACGCCCAACTCCAAAACAAAGCCACTTTCCCTGCGGGAGAGGGGATGCTGCGCACCGACTCGGGGGGTGGGGGCCGAGGCCTCTGAACCTCCTGCTCCAAGGAGCCCCTGGAAGACGCCTCCTCGTTTCACACCATGGCAACCTCAACGACGATGCTGTCTTGTCAGAGGTTAATGAAAGTTGACCCTCTGGCCCTAAAGAAAAGAAACTTCTCATTAATGATGTGGCAGAGAGACGTGGCCAGGAGCTTTTAACCAGAAAAGCCAAGAGAGCTTGGGGCACCTGGCTTCTCCTTCGTGCCAAGCATCTGTAACTTTGACGGTTCACAGATGAAAGAAAAAATAAAAGAGAAACCAACACTACCTTCTTAGCAGTGACGGTGTCTGTCTGGTGAGGGAGGATGGAAGGAAAGAAAGTGGAAAATTTCCCCTTGACTTTGCTCTTTCAGCTGAACATTAGCCTGCACTGCTTTCCTTCCTCGCCCCCTCTCACCGCTTCTGCCCCCGCCTCTCTGTCTATTCCCATCCCTGGTTCTCTCTCTCTCCACACACATGACTTCTAATTCCTCAACCACTGGCGCTCGCCTTGGGCCGCACCTCCCGCTTCCCATCCCCTCGGCTGCCTTCGGAGACTTCCCCCGACCTTCCCCCATCAAGCGGTTCTCTCCAGCCCCAGCTGTCAGCTGTAACCTGGGAGACAGCTGCACACCCAAATTCGGCTCATGCCTGAAAATGTTATTGGGACCCACCAGCGACCTGGAACGGCCACGTGTCTCCACCCAGAGACTTTTCCTTCTGTGCTCGGCGCTTTCCTCTCCTGCTGAAACATCCTTCACGCCCAGAAGAACGTGGGTTTTTCAGCGATACTCCATTGCGCAAAACTGTGAAATGCAGGGACTGGCGGATGGGGCCACCGGCTCGCTTTCATTCAGGCTTCATTGACCCCACAGAGGAACTCCTGTAACAGGGTCAGAAATGAAGCCCACCCTGGCCGCAGAGAAACCCTCAGACGCTGGTGCCCATGAGTACCTATGGGTGGGGAGATTTGATTTGCTGGCGGAGCCAGGTGTCTTTTGGAGGCCACTGTGAAAGTTTTCAGTCTCCAGACTACTAGTCTCGTAGGTGCTAGTCTCACCAGCACCGAATCCTGGGCCAACCACTCTCAAGCTGCCCAGCACACTGTTCTTCTTCCAAGTGCTTGAACCAGGCTCAGATTTCTTTGTAGTTTGTCTAATAGCAGCCAAGGACCAGTATCCCAACTTGTGTGTGCATGCATCACAAGACTCTTTCAGTTGCAAGCAACAAAAGCCCAACTCAAATTGGCTTAAGGAAAAATGTTCAGAGGTTTAGCTTCAGGCATGGCTGGATCCAGGGGAGCTAACAAAGACCCAGGGAAAAAAGGCTGTGCTTTTTTCCATGAAGGTTCCACCCCCAAGCAGGGGTTTCTCATGCCATAGCTTCTGGGACCTTTCTCTAGCTTAACATCCCTGGTAGAGAGAGAACATCACTTTCTCCACAATTTCTGTGGCTGCCTCTCGTTAGCTTGGCTGGGGTCACAGGCCCATTCTCGAACCAATTACTGCAGCCAGGAGGATGAAAGGGACAGAAACCCTAGATGGGCCAGGCCTGGGTCACGTGTCTGCCCTGGGAATAAGGGGTGTGATCAGCACCCCTCAAACCACGTGGATGGAGAGGGAGAGAGGAAAAGTCCCCAGAGGAAAGCTGGGAGCTGTCTGTAGAAAGAGTGGGAGTGGGTGCTGGGTGTCAAAGCAGGTGTCCCCGACACACAAAATGTGTGTGAGGATTGTGCCCTGGTGGTAGGACCCAGACCAGACCGATTCCTTTATATTTTCGGAAGATCATAACCCAAACTCAATCCAGAGCACGGGCTTCAGCAGATGGGACCGAGCGCCGATCCCAGCCAGCTCCTTATCAGCAGCGTAGGCTTCTGCACAAGCTCCAGGCTTCCCTAAGCCTTGGCAACGTCAGCCCAGGCTGGCCCCGAGGAAGGCGGGCTGTGGGGTACAGGGGTTCCCACACTTAGTTTAATGCTCTGCCGTCGCCCTCTGGGAATTCCTGATATTTGAACAAAGGGCGCCCCAGGTCCATTTGCACTGGACCTCGGAACTCACATAGCTGATCCTGATACGTCCCCTGAACATTAGGCATGTGGGGAGGGCTCGGTCCCCAGCGTTCAGAGTCAGGAATGGGGGTCTAGGAGGCGGGCATCCCAGGACCCTCCCCTTCGGGTTTTCCCCTCTTCACCCCATTCTCAGGTCCCTCTTTGTGTTGCACGCCCCTCCTGTCCATCTTCCCAGGCCCGCCTTGTCCTGCAGCCACCGCTTTGTCCTGTGTGCTGGCCTGGCAGTACCCCTCCAGTTCCCACTCCTCCCTGGGGCTTCGTGGATGCCGCAAGCCGCCTGGGGGAAGCCGCTGGGCACTCACCTGCCCGAGCTGGATGTGAGGGTGCGGTTGTGCCTGGGATGCCGCGCCCCATCCTGCAGGCCTGCTCACAGGAACCACATCTCAAACGAGCTACCTGCACACAAACCTTTGCGTTGCTGCTCGTTGGGGGCCGGGCCAAGCCCCCCACTCTCCTCTTACCTGGGTCACTACTGGCTGCTCGGAAGACAGTGGCAACGCGCTGTTCCGAGGCCGAGAGGTGGGCTCTGCTATGTCCCCGTCCTCCTCCCCTGCCCTTGCAAATGCCCCGCTTTCTCCATGTCCCAGACAAGGAGCGCAAGTCTCAGGGGAGCCCCGTGCCCCCCTCTCCCACCTGCTGAGAGGCAGCGCAGGATTCCGCCTGACTCCAAAGCCCCGTGCGCTCTTCACCTCAGCTCTCAGCGCTCAGTCATGGCAGCACACGTCCCTCAAGTGGCCTTGGGCTGGGTCCCCCGTGTGTAAAGAAGCAACAGGAGCTGCTCTGGGGGAGTGAGGTGGGGCCCGGCAGGTCTCCCCTTGGGCAGTCCTCATCCCCAGGGCATGTCAGGACCACAGCGCCCTTTGGCATCTGTGACCGGATTCCCTGGCTCTCCTTACGACTCTGTCCTGGGAGGATGACGCTACCAGGAGCACCCCAGGAATTACTGGCTTGCACAGGCCTTGGGGTACCAACCACAGAGCTTTCCTGGGGCCACTTCAGCCTCTCGGGCTCCTTGAAAGTTGGACGTTGGAATTAAGCCCACACGGAGCAAACTTTCTGTGCTTGGGGGGAGCTGCCCCTCAGCTTGCAGGGCAGGGGACGTGGTGGCCTTGGGAGCCCCTCTTTGCGGGTAGGAACACGAGGCTCAGGTGTGCAGGGGCTTGAAGACCCCAAGAGGCAGAGGCAGAGTTAGAATGCCAAGCCGCCCACCGGCACCAACCGAGGCTCACCCTGCTGGATGCAAACCCCATTTCCAGGCCAGCAGAGCAGAGGTTGGGAGCAAGGCCTTGGGGCCAGGGGCCGTCCCCTCTCAGCTGGACACTGGTGAGGAGTAGATGAGGAGACGGCTGGGAAGCGCTTGGTGCCCCGCTGTCACGTGGCAAGCTCTCAGGGAACTTGAGCAAGAGGATGACCATGGCCGTTCCCACTGCTTACCCTGAGCGACCTGGGTCCTTTGGGCTTGCCTTTCTGGGGTCCCCAAACCTTCTTTAGAGAAGCCCCCGGCACTCCCTGGGCAGCTCCTGCTCCCTGGCCCACCACCCGGTTTCCTCTCTGCCCGCAGCCTGGCTTGTTCCGGGCTCCTGACCCACCAACAGTCTTGCGCTAATTTCTTTGCTTTCCAGTGCTGTGTCTGGGGGTGGTGGACAGGGACCCAGTTGACAGCACCATCCTGTCCGAAACACTCTGAGGTCCGACTCCTGGGCGGGAGGTCAGCAGTTTTAAAGTTTAAGGCTGTGACTCAGTGTCTGCCGGGAAGCCATGGGTGGTCTGCCTGTGCCGTCCCCTCACTCTGGGCTCTCTGCAGGGCCTAGCCGCCCCCCATTCTTCTACCCCCCACCCACCTCCCCCTCTGGACTAGGGGTCTTTGCTGCTCGCATAGGCACTAGGGCGACGTCTCCTTTGCTGTTTGTTTTGTTTGGGTTTTGGTTTAGGAATTCTACAAAATGATTGTGTGGAATCAGGCTGTGTTTGTGTCCAAGATGAAGCCAAAACAACCATTTTCTTCTTTCCCACAAATACTTGTGAATATTTCCAGACCCCCGGTGCTGTGTGGTTCCAGAGCCGTGTGACTACGGGACTGAGTGGAACAGCTTTGCCCTCAGGCTGCCTCAGTTTACGTAGGTTGTGCAATGGGGCTGCTGAAGCAGGATGGAGTCGTGCTAAGGATGCCTCTGTGGGAAAGCCTGGCTGCAGCTTCTCAAAGGATCTGCAAGCAGGTGGGGGCAGGAGGAGGAACCCCATCTTTGCCCGAGCTGTCTCCATTTGAGGACGGCCCCTGCGGGAGACCCTCACAGCCTGGTGGCCCGCTCTGGAATCAGGCCCAGCTGGCACACGTGCTCCTGCCGAGGGCCAGACGTGCGATGGGTACGTAGTCTAGTTAGGATGACTGTCCCATCCTGGTTTGCCGGGGACTTTTGCAATTTTAGCACAGAAAATCCCACATCCCGGGAAACCCCCCAGTCCTGGGCAAACTGGGACGGCTGGTGCCCGGCCTGGCCTCCAGGCTCGGTAGAGTTTGCCAGGGACTTTTGTAATTTTAGCACAGAAAGTCCCACTTCCCAGGAAACCCCCCAGTCCTGGGCAAACCGGGACGGCTGGTGCCCGGCCAGGCCTCCAGCCTTGGTAGGGTGGGAATGACGGGCTGTCGTGCCGACTAAATGAGGTCAGGCACGTGAAAAGCTGAGCGTCTGGCCAGCTAGTGCGCAGTGCACGACCGCTGCTACGGTGGCTCAGAACTCAGCACTTTGGCAACCGGAGACCCCTCAGCTCTGCGGCTGCACCCCCCGCCGGCTTAGAGGCTCCAAAGTGGGCTGAACCCTCTTCCTTCCCCAGGGCAGGACTGGCCGCCGACAGTAATTGTGTGCTTGCTGCATGCCCAGCGCCCGCTGACTGTGTCCTTAGAGTGCACGCAGCCCCCCCAGCGTTATCCCCGTTTCAGAGACGAGGACCCCAGCGCACTGAAGCATGTGCCCTCAAAGTTGTCACCCAGGCCTCTCCGACTGCAAAGTTTGTCCCCTTCCCAAACTGCCTGCAGGAGGGAAAGAAACTTCCGGAACCAAGGCCAGGGATGATCCACAGTGAAATCCTGGAGCCATGTCGGCTCCAAGCGAGAAGCCGGTAAGTCAAGGCCACGGGTTGTGGGTGTCTCCCCCCCACTCACAATCCGAGCGGCAGCGTCCTGTGACTCTGCGGCCTGCCTCTGTCCGAGTGTGGCCCTTCACCCCCCAGGCACTGTATGCGCATTTCCTAGCAATAGGACACGCTCTTCCGCGGCCCCAGCACCGTCACCAGCTTCGGGAAACTCAACGTTGCTACAATGCTTCTCTCAAACCTATCGCCCGTGTTCCCGCTGTGTATTCGCCTCTGAGTTCTCTTCCTTTCGGTACCTGGGTGGCACGTGTACCGCCATGGCTCAGAGAAGGAAGCGCCTCCTGGCACTGCCTGCAGCCAGGCACGGCCAGGCTCCTAGGACGGCTCTTGTGAGACAACTACCTGCCTTTCCCACCCAACTCCAACGCAGGGAGGAGGTGGGCTGCCTGGGTCTCAGCAAAAACGGGAAAAATGAACTTTCTTTAATTTCCCAGAAAGAGTCCTAAACAGGCTTTTATATTCAACTCATCAAGTCATGTTAAGTCAACTCAAGTTAACTCAGATTGAGTCTAAGTCAACTCAGATCAACTCAGAGCAAGTCAAGTCAACGCAGCTGAAGTCAAACCAAGTCTTCAGGCACGCAGCCCTTTGCCGAGCTCTTCATTGAGGGGCGCCCTGCAGGAGGCCCCGCGGAAGGCCCTGCTGGCATGACCAGGCACACAACACTGCCCCTCCTCTGAGGCCTTTAGAGCCAGGGGACAGAGGTGGCTCAGGGCGCTTAACCCCTAAGGGAGGCAGTTCAGGGGAGAAAAAGCTTTTTAAAGAAGCCACGAGCTCAGCCTTTGGCACCAAAGAATTAAGCTCAAATCTTTGCCTGGCAATTTACCGCTAACCCAAGAGAAGGCACCAAACCAGCTGACCTCCCTGGCCCCCTTCTCTGTGGAGCAGGGATAACGGCGGCACCTATCTTAGAGGGGCAGCGTGAGGATGGCTGAGATGTGCACTGACAGGATGCTAACGGTGCTCGGCCCTGAGGCGGAACCAGCACATGGCGCTGTTACTGTTATTAGTACGATTACTAGTATCGTTATTATTCCTCCAACCCTAGTGCCAGTCAAGATTACTTGAGACATGAGCAGGAAGTTCCCGCCTCCTCGAGTCCTGAACTGCCCCCTCCCTCCGGCACAACTCGGTGGCAGACGCTTGTCCAGGGAACTTGCCGGCTGCCCGAAGGCTCTGCCAGGGTAGGAACGGGCCGTTGCTCCGGTTCTGTGTGTGTGATGCAGCACATATCTGGAAGGCTCTCCATCCCCCCATGAAACGTGCTCGAATAGCTCACGGGGACCCATGGGGGCGGCTGACGGCCCAGCACGGGGACGCTCAGTGTCTTAGAGGCGGGGCCCTGCTGGAGGGGATGCGCGTCCCCGTAACTGACGTGCTCAAGCAGATGAAATCACTGAATACACGGCAAGGGGCCCCCGGGCACCACGTGCTCCGTCACACTTATTCCTGGACAAGCGTCTGCCACCGAGTTGTGCCGGAGGGAGGGGGCAGTTCAGGACTCGAGGAGGCGGGAACTTTCTGCTCATGTCTCAAGTAATCTTGACTGGCACTAGGGTTGGAGGAATAATAACGATACTAGTAATAGTACTAATAACAATAACAGCGCCATGTGCTGGTTCCGCCTCAGGGCCGAGCACTGTTAGCATCCTGTCCGTGCACATCTCAGCCATCCTCACGCTGCCCCTCTAAGACAGGTGCCGCCGTTATCCCTGCTCCACAGAGAAGGGGGGCCAGGGAGGTCAGCTGGTTTGGTGCCTTCTCTTGGGTCCGTTTCCACCCCAAGCGTCGCGGCAGGAGAGCCTCTACCAATTAAGATTATTGACGCCCCCCCGCCCCCCCATCCAACCGCCTTGAGGAGGAACATTAAAATGCAATTTCTGCAAAGCCGCTTTATAAAACGAGAGCATTTGAACGCTCTCGGGTGTAGGAGTAATTATAATTCCCAAGTTTCTCTGAACATTTTTCTAACTGGATCTTTTTGTGTCGTTGTCTCAGAATAGACACACTTGTGGGCTTTCCTGGGCTCAAAATAGTTGTGAGACAGGGGTTGAAATCGACATCGGAGTTTGAATTATAACAACTTGGTTACAACTTCTGATTGGATGGATTTCACCAGCCAAATGCGGCTCCTTCTGCAAGTACAGCTTCCTTTTATGGAAGAACAAAATTCCAGGCAACAGGTTCCTGCCCAAGGGCTGTACGTCTGAGGAGCGTTGGTTTCTGGGGAGGTGACAGGCCCCTGGGACATGAGGGGGTGTCCTTGGTCATCCTCGGCTCCGGACAAGGTCCCCCAGAGCGAAGCCACGAGCCCGAAGCCAGGTTCAGGAGCCTGAAGGGTTTGCAGGTGTGTCTGGCTGAAACGGGGCCTCCTTGAAACCTGGATTCATATTTAAGATTTAAGTCTTTGTCTATGTAGCACAGCAGGTCAGAGCCTCAGCCCTGCACTCAGACCGCCCTGGGTTCGAATCCTGCCTCTTCTGCTTAGGATCATTGTGACTTCGTGCATGTTACTGCACTTTTATGTGCCTCAGTTTCCTTCTCTGTCAAGTGGGGATAATAATGCACCCCTGCCCCAGGGCTAAGCTGATGATACTTGCAAGGATCTTAGAAAGGGGCCTGGTACAAGGTGAGTGTTGGTTGTTTTGATTGCTCGACACATAGTAGGTGTATAGTAGACGCGTTAGAAGCCATCGGTGCACCTACTTCGCAGCTCAAGGCACCTCGGTCACTGGGACCCCCCCGGGGGGGCTTCTAATGGGGCAAGGCTCACGCCATACAAGGGGCCGCCGAGACGGCTCAGGACGGGAGCTGAGCGAGCGCTGGGCTGTGCCAGCTGCAGATTCAGGAGGGAAAGGCGGCATTTTCCCTCCTGGACTCTGCACGCCCTTCTTCAGTGTGATTAAAAATGCACTTAAAAGCTGAAAAAGCTGCGCCCTCCCCCACCCCCTTCCCAGGGTGCTGTTTGTCCATAGAACAAATTATTCCGCAATGAAGAAAACCTCACGGCGGTTTAACAGCAAGCTCGGCTTACCTTTGGGAGACCTTTGTCTCTGGCAGTGTCCTGGGGTAAACCCTCACCGTGTAATGGAAAGATAATGCACTTAACTTCGTTTTTTTAAACAATATTTTATTGATTTAACCAAAACCGTCTAGTCAGTGGATTTCCTCCAAGCACTCGGCTGGTATGTGGAGAGGGAGGGAGAGAGGCCTGTCTGAATTTTATTAACCCTTTCAAAGGGTGGCTAACGACTAGTCACGCACAGTGACCGCTGGCGGACGGCTAGGACAGGGCAGTCCTGTGCCGGGGGCTAGGTTGCTTGATCCGGGGCAGGTTCCGGAGAGTTCTCCCAGTGAAAATTGACCACGGCTCTCTGCTTGCTTCTGCAGTCTGTTGCACTCCAATCACAAGTAAAAAGCAGTAGCACTTCCTGCCCCAAGAACTCTCCAACCAGAGTCTCATGCTCCCACAAGAGCTGCAAGGAAAGGGGAGAAGCAGTGAAGTCTGTCTTTTTGGCTCCGGTAGAGGCGCCGGGCACGAGGCAGTCCGGCAGCATGTGAGCGCGACGGGCTGAGGCTCTTCTGGAGCTGTGAAGACGTCGTGCATTTGTGACAGCGTCACCCCATGCAGCTTGAGGGTGCTTGCAGCACTGGGGCAAACCGCCGTCTGGGCAGGCCCACAGGCGCATTGCACGCCTCCGAGTCGGGGGCAAAGCAGGAGAAGACATGGAATTAGCAAAAAGAGTGGTAACAGTCCCCCCTTGTTGCAGGAGAAATTACTCTTTTAAAGCCACAGTTCTCTCCCCTTGGAGGCCGTGTCCCTCGTGGCACCCACAGCAGGGCCATCTCTTTGTCTGGTTTCTCTGACCACCTTGGCGAAGCTTAGGCAGCATTTAAACAGCAAGCCTTGGGCGAGCACAGCCGCCAGGGCCGGGAGCCACGGACGCCCAGCCTTGTCACGCCGAGCTGAAGCCTGTGCCCGGGCAGTGTCTCAACAAGGAGGGCGGAGGACCTGCTACTAAACATTGTTTTTTCTCTAATTCTCTCTTTCAGTTGCACACCTCTCCCAGGTGTAGCTTACGTACACTTAACCAGACGCATTTTAAGTCTGCAGTCGGAGGACCTTGGACAAATCTGCACACCTGTGTTACCGCCACAAGGAAGGTACAGAAATGCCAACACCCAGGAAGTTCTGACATCATTTTAACAAGAGAAGCCATTTTGCAAATCGAAAGCAAGAAAACAAACAGAAAGCTGTTGTTGACTTGTGAGTTGAAGGCAGTTTTTCACCTAAGGACTTCTGGTTTATTATAGCGTGAAGCAGACTACTTTTCACTCAAGGTGAAAGCATTCACTGCCCAGTAAGAATCATTCTTTTCTCAAGGAAGGAAGGGGAACGTTTCCATGGTTTTGGCTAAGCCACGAAGATGGCTGGGGCACCCTCCCATTGGCTCCATGTCCTGGAGAATCTCATGGTGTCTCCGCCCTGAAGGAGGATCTGCTGGTTCTGGTAGACCACAAGCCCCATGAGGCAGATGTTGCTGCGGCATCCTCAGGCCAGAACAGCTGCAGCCTGCTCTGGCGCCTTTCCCGAGCCTCCGCCCCGTTCTGAGGCCCCCTGCAGGCTGAGGTTTTAGATGGGCTCAGAGCACCTGGGTTTCTCTGGCCTTCCAGGAAAGCTGGCTGACCTCAAAGTACCTACTGTACTTCAGGCACCCCTGCAGTAGGAAGTTGAGCCTCCTTCTTCACTCCCTAAGCCCCAAATATCTTCCTCACCAAATACCACCCTCAGGCCAGCCATTGAGATGGGGGATGTGATAGCCCCAGGGAGAGGAGGAGGAGGGGGCTATGGGGGGAAGACAGTGCTTGCTGGAAAATGTCCAGCTCAGCTCCATGGAGACACTGTGTCATGAAGGACCAAACCGGGGAGAATCAGGGTGTGGGCCTTACGTCAGTGTGTTCTCAGAGTTCTCTCAGTGTGCTGGGGACTCTCATAGGCCTTTAAGACTGTGTGCCTGTGGTTCAGGCTTATTGGAAAACTCCTAAACATCCCTCAACAACCCAGCCTGAATGCCCCTTCTCTGCAAATCTTTGGAGTCCCTCAGTTAATGCCCCTTTCTTTCCTTCTTTGTGCTTCTCCAAGCTTCCTTTGCTTATTTTTAAAAATAGAGTTTCTTTAATTTTACTTTTTGAACCTCAGGTGCAGAGATTTGAATAAATCTGTCTCCTTGGCTCAAAACTCGCAATCTTCATTTGTCCCCGCACAACCCCCCAGTTCACTCACTCACTCCCTCGCAGCCCCGCCCTGTCCCTGTGCTTCCTCCTCTCCACAAAGGCCACACCCTGGATTTGATGTGTATCCCTGAACTGAGAGTCTTCTCTAGGAGAACAAACCCAAGAGCAGAGAATTTCTGAGAACCCACGTCCTTCTGGCCTCCTCTCCTCCCTGCCCCCTTCTGCATGTAAAGCTTTGTTTTTATACCCAAAACCCTGCTGCCATCTTTGGGGCGGTAGGGAGAGGCAAGAGGGCTGAGCTTCTGGCTCCAGATGTTTCTCTTCTTGCCACATCTGGGCCTTTCTTTGGACATAAAGATTGTTAAGATTTTATCACTGTAAAGTCCCTACATGGCTGACAATCACTGCCAGCGCGGTGTCAGTGCCATTTCACAGAGTAGCTAAGACGTCTCCTGCTTAATTACCCCCAGGGCGAGCCAAGGAGAGGGACTGGAGGCTGTTTTAATAATCAAGACACGGGTTTCAAGTCAAAGCGACTGTCCTAGCCAGATCAACCAAGGTCGCTCACAAACACTTGGCCAAAATAAGGTTCCAAGGAGAACTTCTGTCTTAAATTATTTTTATGGTTTCGTTCAAGTTTTAAGTGAATATTTAGACTGCAGTTCACAAAAACCTCCCACTTTGGGGTGGGGGGACCTGGCTTTCGTTTGACCGTTTTTCTCTTTGTCAGCATTTCTAGTGGCGAGAATGACAAGCTCTGCCTGGGAAATGCCAGCGCCAACAGCTGTGTTTTATTATTGAATATTTCTGGTGGCGAGGTTGGCCGCAGCTCTGTTTATGTTGCTTGGAAGATTTCATGCAAGACTCTGCGAGGTCCTGGGCTTCCACTGAAGCGTCTGATCTGCTGGATAATCCATTCCACCCCCTTCAGTCCCGCTCCAAGTGCAAACCAAGCTCTGTCAGAGGCTGGAATCCGACGCAGGGGTGCTGCACACCCCAGGTTCCCAGTGGGCGGCAAGCTGCTCCCCCGGTCCACGAGGGTGCCAGCCCCTCCACTGACTGCACGGCCCCCGGGCCCAGCAGGCAAACCCCAGCCTGCCGTCGTGTCTAGCAAGCACCTCCCCAGCCCCTCAGACCCTGCTGCTGCCTTCTGGCGGTTCTCTGCTCACAGACAGAGGGAGAGCTGCATTTTGTCTTTCGAAAACATTCTATTTCACTTAAACCCAGTCTAGGAGAGTTAAACCTGACTCTGGAGGCATGAGTGGGGCCTCGGCGTTTTAGATCCGTCTCTCTCTTTTTTCTTTGTGAATGTGAAAAAGAAAACCCACAAAACCAGACACCTGATTAACTGGGCCACCCCTCGACTGTTTGCTTATTTATCTGCCTGGTCCACAAATACTTGCTGACTTTCCTGGGGTGGACGCAGCAATGGGATCCAGGTATCAGCTGCCTCCCTGTCCCCTCACAGATGATTGTGTTGATCTCCCCTTGCAGTGCAAGTCCAGAACTTTCTGCACGGTGCCTGCAAATTTGGTGGGGTGGGGGTGGGGCGTCGATTGGACACGGCCCCCTCTGGTCCTGAACGGGCGCCGGGTGTCGTCTTCCCATCTGTGGGCTCCTTTTCTCATGGCGCTCACCCACACAAGATTCAGCCTTTTCCTTTATTATCTTCCACCCAAAGCCATCCCTCTCCGCCATGTCTGTAACATGGGCTCCCACCCTGAAGGCCAGAAGCAGGACTCTCAGGCAATCATTCGTTCATGCTTTCATGTATTCGTGTTTATTGAGCACCTGCTGTGTACCAGGGAGCCTTTGAGGCATGTGAGAAACAGCCATCCCTGCCACCCACCTCCACTTGGGGTTGGGGGCGTGTCTCGGATGTGGGCGAGCCTTTAGAGGGGCATGGATTGGGCAATCCATACCCAGTGCACGGCAGGCAGGGAGGGCCCCTCCAAGGAGCTGGTAGTTGAGCGAGCTGGAGGAGGGGGCCAGGTGCAGGCAGGAGGTGGGGCACGACTTCTAAATGCTATCAAGGGCACAGGTGATGCCTTCCAGGTGTGAGGGTTCAGGAGGGAGCCGTGCACCTTGGGCAGCTGAAGGATCATTGTCCCAGGGCTCCATCACCCACCCCCTGGCCACCCCCTGAGCTCTTGCCTTTCCGCCCTGCTGCCTCCTGGGGTCTGTGCCTCACAGCCCATCAGGGCTGCTCACTCCACTCAGCCTCTTGGAGTTTCCTGGCTCCAACCTCCATGGAGGGACTCGGCCCCTCTAGGTCTTCATGGGCTATGGGCCTCTGGGCCAGACCCTTCGGGGTTAGACGTTCAACCTGACCTAACGAGCTGGAACGGGCCTGGGGAAGGGCTGCAGGGGACATGTGTACATGGTGCAGGGGGCTGTGGGTGGGCAGGTTTCTAGCACCCTCCCTCCTCTTTCTCCCTGGTCCTTGGGGGACACAAAGACAAGCCCACAAGTGGTTTCCCTTTCAAGGGCTGGACTTCCCATTCAGGCAGGGAGAGGTGGTAGTCACCAAATCAACGTGGGGGCGGAGGTGATGATCTGGGCTGTCCTGGGTTCCTTCCGTTCTGTCCGGCGCATGGCTTTGGAGCCTCTCTCTGAGGTGTTTCCTGAGCTCAGGTTTCTACGTGAGGGTGGAGCCCCCAGGTGCCCCACTTCCCAGAAGCGGAGTGGGAGATGCAGTCCTACGTCCATGCAGATTGTAGGTATCACCGAGAAATTTGGGGGGAACTGGGGCCCAAATGGAACTCACCAACAGACACCTGGCCCTTCCCTGCTGCGGTCTCCTCTCTACCTTCCACTTCCTGAACCGAAGGGAAGTCACTGTCCTGCCTCCCGACAGTTCCTGCTGGGCACCAATGCGGGAGGACAGGGAGTTTCTACGCTCCTTGGTGGGAATGATAAAAGTGCCGGCCTTCTTGGGAGGTTGGGGGTCAAAGGAGATAATCTGATGGGGGAGGAGTTTTACTCAGCCAAAGGGGTGCTGATGCAAAATACCAGAAATCAGTTGGTTTTTAAAGGGTATTTATTTGGGGTAGAAGCTTACAATTACTGGGCCATAAAGCATAAGTTTCTTCCCTCACCAAAGTCCACGGCCACGTGTTGAGCAAGACAGCTGCCGACGTTTGCCAGGGTTCAGGCTTCTTGGGTTCCTCTCTTCCCGGGGCTGCGTTTCTCTCTGGGCTCAGGCTTGCTTTGTGCCACAAGGGCAGCTGTAGACTATCAGGCAAATGGCTTGCTTCTCTTCCCAGGGCCTCCTCCAGCCTCCCGTGCAGGACACAGAGCTTCACTCAGATACTAGGTGCTGGGCTCTGCTTCAAGTGCTCCACACATTTTAACTTATTCAGTTTCCACAGGGGAGCTCTTCCCCATTGTACAGATGGGGAAGCTGAGGCACAGATCATTGACGTAACCTGCCCAAGACCACTCAGCAAGTGGCAGGGCCAGGGCATGACCTGCCAGCCTGGCTCCAGGTTTTCTGCCCCCTCCCTGCACCAGGCTGCCCCCCCCCACCATTCCCCACAGAGGACCACGTGGTCAGACCCCACACGCAACCCTCTTGATCACAAAGGACATTCAACCGAGATTAGGAACTCAGATTGCCTGGGGACCCCTTTGGTCCCAGACACGCTTTGCTAATTCCAGATGGTTGCTCAGTGGGTGGAAACTCTGCCCCGTGCTCTTGGCGTGGGTCCGGGAGAGCGTCTTTCCTTCCCAGCCCGTCTCGCGCCCCTCCTCCCTGAATCCAGGCCACCGAGGCGCGGTGCCAGATGTTTTGTAGCACTCGTCACTGTACCGCAGGCCCGGGACCCCCAGCCTGGCCATCCACAGGGGACGCCGGGGGCCTCCCTCAGCCTGGCCGGCAGCCCTGCGATTTGCACACTTACAGCAGTTGCTGTCTTAACCCCCATTTTCTTTTTAATTAAAAAGAAGTTAGTGTAGATTTCAGTGGGCCCCCAAACCACCTGGGGAGCTTGTTAAAATGCAGCTTTGGACTGAGCCGAGCTCCACCAGCTCCAGGGGTGCACGCCAGGCCGGGGACCACACTTTGAGAAGCAGGTGGCAAGGGGCTGGCTGATGGCCCGTACGTGTGGAGCTTAGGGGCGACTCCGCCTTGGGGGAGTGATACCGCCCGGTGTTTGTGGGGCCTGAGTGGGAGCAGAGCCCTGAGACGCAGGAGGGAGAAGGGTCAGCTTTGGTGTCAGGGAAAGGGGCAAGGGCTGGAGACCCGAGGCCCAGCTGCCGTGGACAGTGCCATTCCAGGGCTCGAGGGGCTCTGGACCAGGCCTTTCCTTCTGTTTTCACAGCAAAACAGAGGTGGGTCTTCCCTTTTCCTCGGGTGCCAACACTAGGGCCTTCAAGGGGCAGCGTGTTTCCTGGGGGATGACTTCGGATTCAGAGGCCCCACCCAAGTTCAGTGGCTGGCCAGGAGAGACAGAGGGCTCGTGTTAAAATTTTTATTTGGAAATCATTTCAAACTTTCCTCAAATTGGAAAGACTGGGACTGGTACAAAGGACACGGGCACACCTTCAGGCAGACATGCCCATTATTCACTTCTTATCCCAGGAGCGTTCCCATTTGCGTCCTCTCCCTGTCTCTCCATCTCTCCACCACACACCCTCACAGGCACGTGTTTCTAGAATGCTTTTCCTGGGCCTTTGGGGAATGGATTGTGACGTGACCCTTCACCACCTCAGTGAGCATCTCCTAAGAATAGGGACCTGCCTGTCCACAGCCACCGCACAGTCGTGACTTCGGGGAATTTGACGCGGATGCAGCTCTTTTCTCCAGCCCACCCTTTGTGTTGCAATTTGGCCAGTTGACCCACAGCGTCCTTTCCAGAAGAGGGTCCAGTCTCGGGGCAGGCGTGGCATCGAGTGGCCTCGCTTCAGGTCCTCCAGCCTGGGGCACGTGCGCAGCCTGCTTTTATGACGTTGGTGTTTTTGAGAAGCCCCCTCTCCCACCCCCCACCTCCTGTTCTTAAGTAGAATGTCCCTCCTTTGGGGTTTGCCTGGGCTTTGCTCTGGCCGGCCCACTGCGCACGCGGTGCTGCCCGCAGCTGGGTGTCCCAGAAAGGAATTCACAGACACGCCGAGGGTGGGCAAGCAAGGGGAGTCCACTGAGAAAGAGAGAAAGGGAAGCGCACCCAGAGACCTGGGTGTGGGCGGCCTCCAGGGAGAGCGCCCTGGGGTGGGGCCTTTCCTGCTCCCCCTTCCCCAGCTTAGGAGGAGCTCAGCTCTTTGCTGTCCCGGTTGGCTGCCCCTCTGCCTTCCTGCTGGCTTATACTGTGGGCCACTCAGGTTGCTCCCGGCAGCTTTCAGGGAACCGATGGGGAAGCCTTTCCGTTTGGAGAAACAGGGGCTTATTTGAGCCGGGACCGTCAAACGGGACCTCGTGTCCAGGGTCTTGGGTTTTTCGGCTGTGATTTCGGCTTTGTTTTTGAGCAGCTGCCTTCCCTCAGGGGGCTTCCAGGTGGGTCTCGTGGCCATGTTCTTGGCTGGGTCTCAGCTGTGATGGTTCCGGCTTTCTTCTGACCAGCGGCCTTCCCTCGATTTCCACACGCAGCTGCCTCAGGGTGTCCATCTGCCCTGTGCCGGCAATGTGGATTTTGATCGTCTGGTCAAGATATTGCCTGACCGTTACTATTTTCCCCTTGCAACGAATAACCAATCTGTGGGGAGACCCTGAAGACCCTGCAGATATCTGGCTGCCTAACAAATTCCCAAACCTTCTACTGGCGATCCCTGCCTGGACCAGTCTTTACTCCCGGCTTGTAAAATGGTGCTTCTTTAACTCTTCTGCCAGTCGGCACTCAGCAGTCCACCGTAGGCAAGAGCCCTCTTCCTCCCCATTCATTCACTCATTCGTTCATTCACTCCTTCATCGATTTGTTAGTGGTGTGGACTCGTGGATTTCCATTGCTCCCCAGTGGTTTATAATTCTTTGCTGGCCTTAATTTTGTAGAAATTGTTCCAGATTTGTGCGGTGGGAACCCTTCAAGCTGGCTCCTGTGTTCTTGTGACATGTCCTCATCATTTTTTTTCCTAACACTTTCTGGACTAACAAGGTATTTCAGGCTCAGCTAGAACCTTCCTTGCCCCAGCCCTGGAACAGGCCATTTCTCCGAGGCACGTGGTTCCTTTTTCATAGGAATGGTATAAGACACCAAGTTCTGGGCATTAGATGAGCTCACTGCCATGGGGGTGTCTTTGCTTCTAGACCCCTTTAGTGTAGAGACTTAGGGAATATATGACATATACATGCAAAAACATGCACATACCTGCATACATGTACATGCACAATATATACGCATATGCACACGTATGCAGACATTTTAGAAAGCGTGGCTTCACCCGACAGCTCTGTGCAGAAGGAGGCGAGCTGCTCAGATCCCTAGCTCCGAGGACTGTAGTTTCCAGCGATCGGCTCCTTCCGGGTCCACCTGGGCTTCCAAGCTGAGTCGTGCTCCCCTAGAGAAGGTCCCCAGCAACGTCTGAGCAAGGAGGCGGTATGAGGCCCCAGCCCTTTCCACCTGGTCTCAGACTCCTCCAACGGGCAGCCCTCGCTCCGGAAGTCTCCAACTGGCTGGCAGAGACGGTCAGGACTGCACTATGGTCCCCCGGTTCCCACTGCCCAGACCTGCAGGCTGCCCGTGGCTTCACGAGGCTTCTCCCCTGCGGGCTCCATATTTCATCCCAGTGCCTGCCTCTCGGAGAACCCAGCCCATGTATCCCCAATTCCAGCCCACAGCCCCCACCGGGTTCTTTCATGCGTTCTCCCTTCCATGTCTGTGCACCTCTTCTTTCACAATGAGAACCCTGGCTCCCCAAAATATCAACACACACTCACATGCTCAGTTCTATAATTCCTCTAAAATAATTTCAGTTTGCTTTGCTCACGCCACCACCGAAAAAGCATCTTCTAAAAAGAGTTCAGTATTTGTTTGCAGTTCTCTCTCACTCTCTTCTGTCCCAGGCCCACCCGAGACTGTGCTCGAGTTAGCAGGATTAGTTCTCGTTTTCTGCCTTTTCTGCCCCACCCCCCCTTTTCAGTGTGGCTATGGTATGCATTTGAAATACATTTGAGTTCATTTGTTTCCTTTCACTTGTAGTATTTTCCCCTCCTCATTCCTGTTGATTTAATTTTATGTTTTCGAATATGTAAACATTAACACGCTACCAAAAGCCAAAGTTAGACTAAAAGGCCCACCCAGAGAAGTGTCTGTCCCTCTGTATCTCTTCTACCCTGTTCCCCCCGTCCCACCTCCCATAGGAATCCACTGCATTGCTTCCTGCTTTCTCCTTCCTGTGTTTCTCTGTATATTTCCTCTCTGCCCTCTTCTTTCCTACATTTTAAAAGGTAGCACGCTGTATGTACCCTTTTACACTTTGCTTTTTACAGTTAACAAGGTCTCCTGGAAATCACTCCTTATTGGTTCATGGAAACTGCCCTTATCCTTTTTCACAGCTGTATAGTACTCTGTTTTGCCAACGTACAATAGTTTATTCAACCACTCACCTATGTATGGACATTTAAGATGTTTCCAATATTCTAGAACTAAACAATGATGCCAGGAATAATCGAGTGCATATATATTCTCATACTGTTGGAGGTATATCTTTAGGGCAAATCCCTAGAAGTGGGATTGCTGGTTTGAAGGGTAAATGCGTGGGTATTTTGTGAGATGTTGCCAAGTCTTCTTCCATAGGAGTTGAACCATTTTGCGTTCCCACCAGCAACGCAGGACAGCGCCTGTTTCCCACAGCCTGGCCCCCGGAAAAGATTGTCCAGCTTTTGAGTTTTTGCCATTCCATAAGAAACGATACCTTGGTGCAGTTTTAATTTGCGTTTCTCTTATTAGGAGTGTTTCATATGTTTAAGGGCATTTTTTTCATCTCTTTTTGTGACATCTTTGTTCGTGTCTTTTGGTCCTTTTCCTATAGTATGTTTGGGCTCTTTTCCTCAGCTTTTAAACGTTCTTCGTATTTTCAGGGATATCAACCTTTTGTTGGTGGCGTATGTTGCAGTTATTTTCTCCCTCTTTGTCATTTGACCTTGGCCTTAGCATGTAGAGGTTTTTTGCCAGGCAAACACTCTGTGTTTGTTTTTGTGCGTCATGCATGTCTATCTTGAAATTACAGGCGTGGTTAGGAGTCTCCCCTCACCCAGCTTAGAGTGACGCGCCTGCCTTTCCTTCTGCTGCTTGTTTAGTTGCATTTTCACATCTAAAGCTCTGATCCATGTAGAGTCTATTCTTCTGTTTAGGATGAGAAACGCATGTAATTTTGTCTTTTTTTCCAAAATGCTATTTGTCCCAACACAGCTATTAAATAGCCCACCTTTACACTGGGCTCATTTTAAACTCTTTCCCACCTCTGCAGCGGCTCCAGCCTTCCCGGGCGAGCCCTGGGTCACGGGAACAGCAGCCACCCTTCCTCCCTCCTGGCTTGGCTTAAATGCCCCAGGCGGGGGGCAGCCCGGACCAGGTGCCCCCGTGCCACCTTCTCGGCTGTGGCATTTATCGCGTTGCAATTAGATAATTACATGAGCGGCACGGGGGTGGCATGGGACCCCCTTCTGGACACAAGTGCTGTGAGGTCAGACGGGGCCTGCGTGGCTTCCCCTGCGCCCAGTGGGGTGTCTGCATAAAAGTGGGTGCCGGCAGCCGTGGGGGCACGTGCGGGCACACACCTGCCAAAGTCGGGGGAAAGAAGCAAGTGGAAAACGAGTCTGGGGTGCAAGGTGGGAGGCGTCAGGGCCACACACGCTGGGAGAGGTGTCCTTCTCTCCCAGTGTGATACAGACACGCCCAGTCTCGTAGCGGCACCAGCGGTGCGGGGACAAAGCCGGGCCCCCCAGCCCTTGACACCTTCCTTCCATGGGCTTCTTCGCTTGGACCCAGGACGCGCTGACCACCCACCGGACTCTGCCTCCTGAGTGGCAAAATCCAATAAGCCGTAAAGCAAAAACCGATGGCTGCAAAGCCAGATGTCTGTGTCCCAGCGGGGTCCCTGCACCTGCCCAGACCCCACCTGGAGACACACGTTATGGCCAGGCTCGAACCCTATGGAGACGGGATTTAATGAAAAAGCTGCCGTGACAGCCCCTTGTGGAGAAGGCCAGCAAGCTGACACGGCGGCGGCCGCTGCGGGCCATCCGCCAGCTCTACGCACGTTCTCCCGCAGGTCCCCTGACCCCAAAGGCGTCATGGGTAGGAAGTAGTTCACACTCTCGGTTCTGCGACTCTCTCCCTGAGCCCCCTTGAATGTGGGTGGGCAGTGGCTGTGGCCCACCCAGGGCGCAGGGTCCTGAGAGGCGCCAGCTGTCCCCACTGGTCCTCTGTCCTCTCAGGGACGGACAGAGGGGCTGAGAGTAAGTGGCTGCTCCCACCGCGAGGCTCTGAGGTCCACCAGCCAGGAGCGAAGGAGAATGCCTCCCAGCTGGCTGCCCAGATGCCGTCCGTCGTGCGCAGAAGCTTTAGAGCCTGTCTGCAGAGGCTTCTGAGGCCCGCGGTGCTGGCGGGGAATCTTCAAATCTGCATATTCCAGGTAAAAGCTCTGCTGCGAGTGGGGCTGGGATGGGGTGAGGAGGGGACGTGGATGCACATGGCACGCATCTGCGTGCACACGTGTGCGTGGGTGACCCGAGGGGCGTGCCAGTGCTCGTGTGCCAGCACGTACATGTGCACACAGGCTGCTGTAGGGCACGTGCCCGCACGTGCAGGTGTGCGACTGTGGTAGGGTACGCCTGGGCGGGTGTGTGGGGAGGGGCTGCTTCCGCGCCTGGGGGGGGTGCAGTGCCTTCCCAGGGGCATCGAGACTGTTTCCGGGTCCTGAAATGAGATGGGGGTCCAGCCGGACCCCATTTCATCAGATAAAAATCTATCTCCAGAGAGAGAGGGAGGGAGGGGGGGGTGGACAGATGGAGAAAAGGAGGAGGAAGGAAGGATGAAGACAAAGAGGGGAGGAAGTGATGGAGGGAAGGGAGGAACCGATGGCCACTGACGACGGCAGGAACTTCCCCGAGAGGTAGTGAGAAGCCTGCCACCTAAAGGGTCCAAGCAAACGATCTTAGAAAAGGTTTTCAAGTGCTGGGCAAGCAGCTGGGGCAGTGAGGACCTTGGCCTTCGTCCGTCTCCGTCCTCAAGTTACGCCTCGTCACCACCGTCACCACCGCCATCACCGGTGGAAGAAATGTATTCGGCTCTCAGTCCTTGCCAGGCTTGGGCTAAGCACTCCCCATGCATCATCTTCTTTCATCCACTCAGCCTTATAAGGAAGGCATTATTTTTGCCCTCATTTTATAGTTCAGAAGCTCGAGACCTGGCCAGTTAAACTGCTTGCCCAGGGTCGCCAGCCAGGAAGTGGTGGAGCTGGCATGGAATCCAGGCTTGCCGGAGCCCAGAGGCGAGCTGTGGTTTGTGGCCCCCAAGGCTCTGGGGTTTGAAGACCCAGCTGCCGCTTTCCTAAGCCAGGGATGAGTCACCCTCCTAGCAAAGCCATCCCATGCCTGGAATCTTCTGGGGGTGGGAGGAGGTTGTACTGCGGAGACCCCATGGAGCCTCGCCGTGATAGCGCGTGGTTTCCTGAGCCTCTGACATCAAAGGCCTGTCGCTATGGGCCGCTCTGCTGGGTGAGATTGGATGTTGTAGAGCCATGGCGCCATATTTGGGTAGAGCTAGAAGTCTTGCTGGCTGGCACCTGACCTGAGGAGCACACACAGACCAGTGCACAGCTCCCTTAGAACTCTGAAATTTCCAAGCAGAAAGTCGTGAACTTGTTTAGCCAGAGTTGTCTGTCCTGTGAGCTGAAAATATTTTCTTTTGTTTGGGCCTCACAGGATAAATTTTGAAGTTGAGTATTCTCACCTCCTTGGACTCTAGTTTGGCAAAAACCATGTTTTGTGGCTAAAGGACCTTGGCAAGTTCCAGAGGCCGTGAACCTGCCTGGATATACAAGTATTTTGGGGCTGATGCCGAAACGCTTTCTCTTTTGAATCACGTTTTCTTGGTTGGAGAGTGAAAGGAAAGCTGCTTTTTGAGTTAGAATTCCGTCAGGGTGAGCTCATGGTGAGTCGCTGAGTTCATGGGAAGAGGAGCCGACGTGGAGTCTAACTAAAGTAACCAGAATCTTCTCTGACTTGTGCTAGTTCTCAGCAGGCTGGAGACCTTGGGCCACAGATGGGGCCTCCACAGAAAGGCAGTGGCCGGGCCAGCTGGAACAGGTCTCCGTGGCCAAGAGCGCTGCCGGGCACGGTGCCGAATGAACCCGGAACTTTCCAGCTCCAGCGCAAACAGATGCAGCCATGAAGCAAGATGTTGGCGGGAAAACTCCACCAAGGGTGGCCCCTTCCTCCATGGTCAAAGCCCACAGTCGCTTTGCTCGGACCTCTGCCTTCATGGTCGCATCTTCTCCCATTCGGACTCCGCTGCTGCCTCTTTCCCTCGCGACATCAGTTTCGCCAGCCTGGTCCCGGGTCCTCTCCCCATCTCAAGCTCCTGAACTCCATCTACCCGCAAAGTCCCTTTTGCCATCTGAGGCCACATAGTCGCAGGTTCTGGAGATTAGGACATGGGCATCTTTGGGAGCCGCTAATCTGCTGCCACAGTGGGGCCGTGGAGACGCGTAGAATTGCTCAACATCACTAGCTGTCCTCACTCACGTCCGTCCCTCGCTCTCTCTCTGCCGCTTCCAAGTGGCTTCCATCTGTTTGGCCAATGGGAGGGCCTTGGAGGGCGTGGTTTCCAGGGTGGGAGCAGCGGAGAAGCCAGGAGGTCTCCACGCTTCCAGCGGCATCTCTGGCAGCGGATGAGTCTCCTTGCCGGCCCCAGTGCCCCCGCGCGGTCCCTGCCAGGGCTTCCGCAGGCTGGCCCCCACCTCGGAGGCCAGGAGCACGCAGCGTCCTCGCTGCCTCCAGCGGCAGGGCGGAGGCGTCCTCCTGCAGCTGCTGGCTCGTTGCTGCCCTCGCTCTTTCCAGCTGTTCCGACACCTTTGCCACTGGTTCCCAGCACCGGCGCCTCCTCCCTGGTCATCTGGGCTCCATTTTTCAGTCGGAACCTTGACCGTCCCATCGTCCTTTGCCCTCGGTGAAGCCCCTCCAGTGTGTGTTTTGTTGCTGTTGTTGTCTTTGCGGAGGCGGTTCCCAGTGCCGTCTCCTTCCTGCCCGTCTTCGGGGAGGCCCAGCCTCCGTGCTCGTGCCATCCTGCGAACACCAGCGTCCAGCTGAGGCGGCGTAGCGGGCGTCAGAGCCGGGCCCGTTTCTTCCCTTGCGTCTTCTCTGCGCTGCTCTGTATTTTCAAAATGATTTACGGCGAACAGCTGTTACTTTTATTATTAACCACTAAAAAAATCCAATATTTAAAAAAACATTCGGGGCTTTCCTGTAGCCAGTGCTGTCCTATAGAACTTCCTGTGGCAATGGGAATGCTCTGTAGCTGCACATCCACATGGCTGCTGAGCGCTTGAAACGGGGCTAGTGCACCTGAGGAAGCGAGCTGCACCTTGTATTGCATTTTAGCGAATTTAAGTGTAAATTGCCACGTGTGGCCAGTGGCTACCACAGTAGATAGCACATGGCTAGACTCTGGTCACGTGGGCTTCTATCGCAGGACTAACAGTGATTTCCGACTCCCCAGAGCCTCTCTCCCGCATGTCAATAACACCTGTATAAAAACGTCTTGTGCAAAAAACAAAACAAAGCAGCCCAAACCATCATTCAACAAGCTATCAGTGTGCCCAGGCTTGTGGTGGGGGGGCAGGGCGAGCTGGGGGGGGGTGGCTACAGGATAACTGTCGGGCGGGCTCAGGCCGGTGGCGGTTGGGAGGGTCCTGGGCTGGCGCAGGTGACGACAGAGGCAGGGCTCAGGGGCAGGCAGCCTAGGGGCAGAGTAGGCGCTCCCATCCACTCCCTCCCGCCGCCCCCCTTTAGCTTGTAATTCAGCAAATTTAATTCAAGGTCTTTTACAAATCCCAGAATGACCCAAGTAGGGGAAATACAGCGAGGTCAAGATGGAGTTTCTAATTTTCCATGCAAATAAATCTGCCCGCTCAGCACACATCTGCTTTAGAGCCAGCCCTGGGTGGACTGCGGAGATGCGGGGAGGTGGCTTGCCTCCCACAAGCCCCTGCTCTCTGCTGTCTTCTCCAAATCCATGTGCCCTGGGCAAGGCTGGGATCTGGGAGCTGAGACCGACGTCTCCTTCCTGAAGAGCAAATAACTTATGGGAGAAAGCTTTCCTGCTTCCCTCCACTGTCCAATTTCTCCTTTCTTCCTTCTCTCATTTATTCAAAACTAACCACCCCCCTTGCCCCAGCACACCCCAGTCTCTCCTTCCAGGCTGCTCTGTGTGATTAAAGAGGGCTTTTATTTTCCATTCATTCCACAGTTTGCTATAGAGCGCAGCGGAGAGGCCCCTGAGCCCCGATTCCAGCAAGGTGGGGGTTAGGACACGGGTCTAGGACACAGGGCGTAGGACACAGAGGACAGAAAGCGGGCAGGGCAGGGCAAGCTGTGGGTAACGGAGTACACACCTGCCAAGCCAGGCAGAGCTGCAGGACGGCGCACGCTGCCCGCGGAGGCCATGGGGCCGAGCTCTGCGCTTCGTGCCGTGCACCGGGAGAGGCTTCCCAGGCACCAGCTCCCAGCGGTGCCTCCGATTATGGCCCTCCCTGCCGCACAGGTGCTCAGCGAGGTGCAAAGGGCTGCCCCAGGCTCATAGCTGGGCAGGGCCGAACCGAGCCTCGGGCCAGGCAGACCACAGCCGGGCTCCCCGCAGGCTCAGAGCCTCCTCTCCGGGGCTGCTGCCGCCGAAAGGCATCCGTGCCGGCAGGAAGCCCCCTCTCCCGGCAGTCACAGCCCAGCCTAGGCACGCCACACTCTCCCTGAGCACCTTCTTTCAAAGGCCACCAGAACTCAGCGGAACGGAGCCTGGCGGGGTTCTGACACGTTCTTTCCCTCTTAAGGTTGAAACGCAGTCGCCATCTCTGGGACCCCATCGCCATCTCTGGGACCCCATCTCTGGGACACCCGCCATCTCTGGGACCCCATCGCGGGCCTGAAAAGACAGGAACCACTCAGGGGCCGAACCCCGCCTCTGGGTGGGTGGGCTGGTGGGATGCCATGGGACCTTCTGAATTGGGTGGTGATGGGAGAGACCCCAGGGCCTGTGAAAAGCAAGAGGCGGGAGGGAGAGCCCACGAGAAGGCAGGAGTTCTGCTGCTGGGACTTGGCAATTTCTACAGCCCAAGGAGGGGGTGAGAGGGGGGACCCAGATGCCGTGGGGCAGGGGTCTGAGAGGGCCTTTGCATCCCAGCCTGCTCATGACCAGTGGCCCCAGGAGTCCACTCACTCGCCATCCCCTCCCCTTCCTAAGTTGTGCTGGTCCCGGGGGTTAAATACTGGGTACACCACAGGAGAAGAGAAAAGACAGGTGTTAAGATTTAAAAACAAAACAGAACAGGTTTCAAAGTTGTAGACCTGACCCAAACCTCAGCCACTTACCAGCCAGCCTTAACATCACCTCGTCTGCAAAACAGAGAAAACCACAGTGCTTGCCTCGAGCATCTGTTGTGAGAACAGGATGAGTGCTTGGCCCCATCGGGGAGGGTGGCGGCTGCTGCTGGGGTTGGTGAGTCCCACCCCAGGTCCTGCCCGGCTCCTTCCTGGGTGGCCAGAGGGGGCCTGTGTCTGGAGGGGGACCGCATGGCTGCGGTTTCCTGGGGGCTGCTGCGAGATCATAGCGAGTTTCAGCAGCAAGCCAGGAGCCATGCGGGGCACGGCTTCCTGGGAAGACGTGCGTGTAGAATGTTATTGTTGATATTTGGCTTATGTAAGCTTTTAAATGATCTTATGGTCACTTCTTCAACTTCAAAATAAAGAGTGTAACTGGCAATGCGAGTTGCTTCCCCAACAGCCAAACTTTTCCGTTTCCATGTTAACCAAACCCCAGTTCTATGGGCTGTGATGTTCCCAGCCCCAGGAATGAGTCAGCGTGGTCCAAACCAGCCATTAGCAAGTCTATGTTCCTCATTTGTATTCTACTTTGTCATATGCTGCTTTCCCAGCCTCTCTTATGCCTAAGACTGGCACGTGACCCAGGGTCAGCCAATGAGAAGACAGGAAGAAGTCTGCTAAGTTGCATCTGGGAAGGACTTTCTTCTCAGCTAAAAAGATAGAAGCTTTTGGGTCCCTGCCATATTCTTCCTGCTGGGGATGCTGTATGTAAGGGCAGGCTGTTTTGGAGTTACAGTAGCCATCTTGTGACCATGAGGCAAAACACATGAAAACAAAATTCATTGGGTGGAAGAATGGGCAAAGCTTGTATCCTTGAATCATCAAGGATATTGTTGAGTGTCTGTCACTCGATACTTCTGGACATCAGGTTAAGAGAACAGTAATATTCTTATGGATTAAAACAATATTTGTGGGATTTTCTGTTGTTTGTAATCAAAATCATTCTTCATATTCTGGACAAAAGACATAAGCCGCCTACGAGCGTCTTCACTCCTGAGAGTGAACGTGAAGTGAAGCTGAACGAGGCTTCTGAAAGGGCTGCTGGGTGTGAGAGGCTGGAAGAGGAGGCAAAGGGGGATTCGTCGGAAGCCTTCCGTGGCTTGTGATTTGCATCTCCCTAGTTTCCTTTGAAAATGCACGTAAGAGTTGGAATGACATGTTCCACTTTGGACTGCTTAGCTCTGAAGCTTTGCCTGGCAGGACTGGGCCTCGTGGAGAATAACCTTTATTTGGGTCACATCGGAAGCCACAATTTGGGTTCAAAAGGAGACAGAATCCAAGAAAGTACGTCACGATGTCTGTACACCTTAAGTCTGTGCTTCTCATTTGAAATAAGCCAGGGGGTAGAAAATACATTCACTACCAGAGGGACTAGCAAAAGGGGTCCAATGTCAAAGGCAAATATTCAAAAAGTTATCAGCATAACTCCCCTGTGAGAATATAGTGAGTCCGCGTCAAGATGGGGAGCTAGCAGGATAATGAAGTGAGCTCAGAAGAGGCTCTGAGAGACTGATAAAAAGCTAGAAAGAAAGCTGGTCGGTGTTCTGTGTCCTACAGGGCAAAGGCATTGTAAACCCTGTTTTGTTTTGCTGTTTCTTCTATTGGACATTCATCATTTGCATCTCTGCAGGGCAGAAATTGTCTGCAACTAACCAATCTTCTACAAGTTCACACTGAACCTTACAGTGTGGGCTCTAGCAATAGTGAATGACAAACCACATAAAGTTTACGTCAGGAAACCAGGGAGCTTCTAGCTGGGCTTGTGAGACTGTGTTCTGGAGGTTTCAAAGGAGCGCACGGTAATTTCCCCCTCAATTCCAGGCCTGCATAATTTCTCTCAACACTGTAAATAGGAAATAAGACCCAACACCTCACAAGTATGTGCCCGCGTGCACGCACACCTGCTCCACACACACTCGCACACACACTCACAAGCATTTCGCGTACTCATTCCCTCACACACATTCTTGCACACACTCACACAACACATGCACACACGTTTGCTGTGACCTGGTGGAGCTTAGGTCCCAGCGCGCTCACTTGCCAGACCCTGTAGTGGTTTTGGGGAGGGCTCTAGCAATTGTGTGTTCCGAATCCGTATCCATTTTCTCAGTGCACTCCCCCAAATTGTAAGAGATCAGGTCCCACAGAACCTGCACCCGCTGCTCCTCCATCCCTAGGAAGAGAGCTAAGAGCGCTCATGCGACACGAGGCATTTGGGCCTTTCTCGCCCGCTGAAATGTCCTTTGGGATTTGATTGGGTCTTGGGGGCTATTCGCGCACGAGTGAAGTGTGCCTGTAGCCCGAGGTCTCCACTGCCAGGCTGTGCCCCGGCCACTCTGGGGGACCCAGTGGCGTTGCAGAGGTTGCCAGGCTCCTGAGAATCTTCCATTTCCACCAGACGCTTTGAGAGAAGGGCTGCCGCGTGGCCCTGGCCTGGACAGAAGAGCTGTTGAGGACTTGAAGGACGTCTTAATTCCTCGGGTCCCACCCTCGGCGTCCGCTCTTGGTCCCACAGCTGGGACGCCCCACACGAGACTCAGGCCACTCGATCTCAGCCCTAATCGGCTCTGTCACCGGCCTGCCGGCCCCCCGGGCCTCTGTCACTTACTGGTTTGGGAAACCAGGAGCTTATCTTTAAAGAGCAGATGGAGAAGTTCTCATTTTTTATTAAAGCCACCCAGTCTGCATAGAAAAGTAATCTGCTGGCAGCTGCCAGAAGAGCTATTTTAAATGCAGTTACATAGCTTCTCAGCTGCCCAGTGGGGCTGGCTTGCTCGTTTCGCTCTCGTCTCTTGGAAGGCTGCCAAGGCTGCTGTCCTGCAAATAAGCGGGGAGAGGGCGGGAAGTCAGTCTCTCCAGGTGCGTCGAATGGGGACGGAGGCACGGCACCCCTGTCTGCCTGTCATCTCCTGGCCTGTCGTCAGCTCCAGCTGGCAGCAAGACCAGGCGTCCCTGCTTCCCAGAGACAGGCATCTGTGGACATGGGGACACTCAGGTTTTCCCTCTCAAGCCCCGTCTCCCCCTTGCCCCACTGCCCATCCATGGTCTGGCTCTGACTTCGTGCAGTCATCCCACAAACATTATTTGAACATTCCATGTCCAGGCGTTCTAGATGGGAACATGGCAGTGAACGAGACGGACGAGGTTCCTGCCCTCCTGGGGTCACCTGTGGTGGAGGAAGCACTGAGAAGGAAACAAATGCACAAGGGAGGTGATGGCAGAGAGCGCTTTCAGCCTTGCTGAAGCAACAAAGCAGGGTGCTGGGGAAGACTGGCTGCTGGGCTGGGGAGGGTCTAAGTTAGTCGGGGCGGTCAGAGCAGGCCTCAGTGAGGAGGGGCGTGCAAAGGAGCCGGCAGAGGGACCAGCACATGCAAAGGTCCTGAGGTTCCAGGAGGTTCCAAAGGAAGACCAGAGCGCCTGGAGGAGAGTGAGGGGTGAGGATGGCAGTGCTGGCAGGGCCCATGCAGCCCTGGAAGGCAGCAGGTAGGCCCTGGAGGCAGCGGCAGCCTGCGTGTCTACCCTGTCCCTGCTGGAGCAGGTTGACAAGGACAGCTGTATGCACACGGGGCAGGTGACTGCTCCTGGCTGACAAGGGCAGCCGAGTGTGCACTGGGCAGGTGACCACTCACGGCTGACAAGGGCAGGTGTGTGCACACGGGGCAGGTGACCACTCATGGCTGATGAGGGCAGCCGAGTATGCATGGGGCAGGTGCCCACTCATGGCTGATGAAGGCAGGTGCATGCACACGGGGCAGGTGACTGCTCACGGTTGGTGGCTCCCAGGAGCAAAACCCAACGGAGGGACTGGAGGGGAGGTGATTTACTTGGGAGTTGATCCCAGGAAGGGGGTAGAGAGTGGGGAACTGAGATGGGAGGGGAGGCAGCTGATGAGAGCCTCTGCAGTGGGCACGTGGGGCTCAGTCCCACCAGGGCCCTGGGAAAGGCTACAGAGCACCCCTCAGCATCGTCCTGCTGAGGCCCGAGGAAGCCGGGGAGCTGGCCTGGAGGCTCTCCTTCAACGCAGGCTGCTGGGGTGGCCGGAACAGAGGGCCAAGTGGCTGTGTATGGAGTGCTGAGCATGCCCACAGGTCCCCCTCCTCTGGGAAGTGGAAGCAGGAGCCCCCACCCAAGTCCTATGGGGAGATTAAGGTCACGGGGCACACAAAGAGCTTGACACAGAACTGGTTAAAACTGTAGTTGTTATTGTCACTCTACCAAGTACAGGGAATACAGAGAGAATCTGGGGTGCCTGTGAGCTCTAGGAAAGGGGGCCCCAGGGGAAGAGAAGCCGGGGTGCCTGTGAGCTCTAGGAAAGGGGGCCCCAGGGGGAGAGAAGCCGGGGTGCCTGTGAGCTCTAGGAAAGGGGGCCCCAGGGGGAGAGAAGCCGGGGTGCCTGTGAGCTCTAGGAAAGGGGGCCCCAGGGGGAGAGAAGCTGGGGTGCCTGTGAGCTCTAGAAAAAGGGACCTCAGAGGGGAGAGAAGTTGGGGTGTCTGTGTGCTCTAGGAATGGGGCCCCGGGGATTGAGAAGTTGGGAAGGGAGATTAGGAAAAACAGGGAGGGGGTGTGGTGCTGTTATAGAACCATGTGGCCAGAGAGAGGGACGGCCCAGACCCCACCATTCTGCCTCCTAAAGGGGAGTTTTCTGCCCCAGACCTTCCCAGGCCCCTGCCCTTTTCCTCTTCCCCCCAGGAAGGCTGAAGACCTGCTCAGCCCCCTTTCCTGCCTCCCTCACTGGGCTCTGAGTTCCTCAAAGGTCAGGGACCCTCCTGGGCCTCTAAGGGGAGTTTGTTTAATGAATAATTAAAGGAAAAAGAATAAAGGACAGGCCAGAAAGAAGCCAGAGGGCCTCCCTTGCCCTCCGCTGGGGCTGTTCCAGAGCCAGCTTCGAATTGGCAGACCCGCTTCTCGGGTCGCCATCGTCAGGGCCGAGGGTGTGGGCTGGACTGGGACCCTCTGAGTGTCAGCACCCTCATCCGCCGGAACGTCCCAGGGGCCTCCGCCCTGGCCGTGGCAAGAAAGGACCAGGACGATGCGCAGAGCGTCAGGTCCTCCCCATGTCGTCAGGCACGGCCAGGGCAGGGCCAGCTTCGTCTTCGGTCCTAAGCCCATGGGGCCACTCGGCCTCAGCCACAGGGCTCAGGACCCTCAAGGCACATTCTCACAGCAGGCCAGAGACCCCGACACCTTCTCGGCCAGTGGTTCTCAAAGGGACACGTGGCAAAGGCTGGGGACATTTTGGACACAGGGATGAGGTGCTCCTGGCATCTTGTGGGTAGAGACCAGGGAAGCTGCTCAGCCTCCTGCACCACACAGGACGGTCCCCTCCACAGAGCATGATGTGCCCCACATGTCAGCAGCGCCAAGGCCAAGAGACCCTGCCTAGTGGACAAGTGGCCGAATGGTCCAGAAACTGGGCTGGACTCCTGCCCCCTGGAGACTGGCTGGCTTGGCGACCTAAGATAAGCTGCTTGCCCTCTCTGTGCCTGTAAGAAGGGGGCATGGATCTCTTGCAGGTACAAGGCTTTATAAATAAAGGCCCTGTTTTATTTCACTGCCTAAAAATCCAGGGATGAAAAAAATCACCCCAGGCCGAAGGCTGAAAGAGCTGCCTCGTTTCTCTCTGGAAATAATCCGCTCCCAAGCCCCGGCCAGGCAGCTGGGCTCCGAGCATCCCGCCAAGGTCAAATGGTTGAACGTGGCCGTGTCTCTTCTCCTGAGACGTGGCACTGCCGGCTCCCTGAGCGCCAAGCCTCTTCACGGGGCCTCAGAATAACCAGGGCAATTTAGCCAGTACCTGGACAGTACCTTCCTGAGAGCTCATTTTCTGCCCCCAAAGGGATCTGCCTTGTTTGAGTGGCAGTTTTCCCGACTTGCTGCGGTATTGTCTGAAGGAAGTTCTTAAAAGCCCAGGGTGATGTTGTGTCTCCCAGCCAGGCCCCCTATCTGTTCACCCAGTGCTCAGGAGCCGCAGGCGTCCCCGAAGTGCCCCCCTGACTGAGGGGACAGAAACTGTTATGCAACCTAAGAAGATTAGGAGAGCTCAGAGAATTTGCAATTATTTCGTGCCATCTGAGGCAGCCTCTTGATATTTGTGCATGTATAAATCATGCATTGGCAAGACTTTGATGCTAAGCAGTGACCCAAAGGGGGTGTGTGATAAATTATGCATTGCGTTTCTCCTTAACCCTTTGTTCCCTTGAGTGACTTCTTCCTGGGTTATGTCATCAGCTTTCATCATGTCTCTTTGGGGCAGGGATGGCTGACATTCTTTCCAGGACTTCTGTTTAAAATTCTAAATGCCCACCTTCTATATTGCCTTCCAAATTCTCACCCCATTTAGCCAACACATGCTGGGAAGGATTGCATGGGGAAAGGAGAGTCCGTTGCTCGGATCAGGATGCCTTTGTTTGCATCTTCCTCTGCTGCTCTCTGGCTGTGTGTCCTTAGACAAGTTAGTCGACCTCTCTGAGCCCAGGTTAGCTCATTTGAGAAGTGGATACAGGATGTGCCCACCTCATCCCAAGCAGGTGAGAGGTGGTGTGAGATGCACCTGTAAAATGCTCAGCACAGTTGGCGCTTTGCACGTGAGCAAGGCGACATGGAAGCGGCACTGAGCGTGAGTGCTGACAAAGAGGATTGTGGTCCATGGCCAGAACCGAAGCCTTCCCTGAGCTACAAGGAGGGGTGAAGGCAGTGCCGCCAGGGGCCAGGCAGGCCGTGTCGGGGAGGAAAGAGGCTGGCAGGGGTGGGGTGGCAACAGGAGCAGACGTGACCACCGCGGGGGCAGCAGGCCCCCTCCTTTGCTGCCGTGTGGGCACACGAGCCCAGCGTGGCCTCGCCTTTCGAGGAAAGAATGGAAATTTTACCTTTATGTGAAATCAGCTTTTTTTTAAATGTTGGGAACTAATGAAAAAAAATGTTTTTAACACAACATGGTTCAAGCAAAATATATTGCTCGTCTCCCGTGACACTGGGGAGGCCAGCTGGGCCCTCCTCCCGCCAAGCTCAGAGACAGGGCCAGTGGAAGTGCCCTCCAGGGCTCTCCCCACGATGGGGCTGGACCTGGGGCCCAGGCTGCCCAGGCACGAGGATGGAGAGGAGGCTTGGCCATGGGCCCATGGTGGGGACGTCTAGGAGCCCCAGGATCAAAGCAGAGAGGAGGCAAGGAGGCTGGGGCTGGCGGCGGTGGCGCAGGGAGGCGGACACGTGCCTGCTTGCGTTGATCCCTGCCCGTCCAACAGCCAACAGCCGTCAGCTGTGTCCTTTGGGAGGGTTCTCTCTCCTTGGGGAGCAGTTAGGATTGGAGACCTCAATCCTGCATCCAAGGGTCCCAGGCTTGGCTGCACGTTGGGGTCACCCAGGAGCGTTAACATCCTGACAACTGGGTCCCAGAGGTTCGCATTTAACTGTTCGGGGTGTGGCCTGGGCCCTGGAGGTTTAAAAGCTGCCAGCTGATTCCAGGGGTCCAGTGAGAACCACCGGCTTAGATGCACCTTGGCCCAGTTCTCAGCTGCTGATTGAGAATAACGGAGGGAGAACTGAGAATGACGGGAACAAAACAACACAACCTGCAGTAGTGGCTTATTCCAAGCCCTGCCCTGTGCTCAGGAGCTCTTGCACACATTATCTCATTTAACCCTCCTAATAGCCCTGTGAAGAAGATTTAGCTGATGCCCCCTTTCGCAGATAGGAAAACCGAGGCAGGGTTTACATAATCTGCCTAAGGTCCATAGCAAGGGACAGAGCCAATATTAAAACCCAGGCCTTCTGGCAGGTTCTACAGAGGCCTGAGGTGCAGGGCAGTGGCGGGGGGTCAGGCAGAGGATTCTTAGAATCATTGACCCAAGAATGGGGTTTGGGGGAATAAGAGGCATGGACATTCACCTCCCTCCTGGACCCCAGGGTCATTGCAAGCCTAAGGCCCTTGGAGGCTGGGATGCATCTGCCTCTTGTCTCTATTTCTCTGCGTCTGTCTCAACAGAAGATGCTCAGGAAATGTTAGTTAAATGGAGGAAGGAAAGAAGGGAAGGAGGGCTTAGGGCCGCCCTGTTTTAACTACTTCCGGGTTGTGAGCCGCTGAGCACTCACACTTTCTGCTGTTTATCTCACTTGTTGGTTTTTTGCTCATCGCCATTGTGATGGGGCCAGGTAAGAAACAGACAAAAACTTGCTATTATCAGCCTTGGACAATTGGATGCAAATTTGCATCTCTGAGGGGAGGAGGAGAGGGCAGGGACTTTGGAGTCAGACAGAGCTGGTTTCGGCAGCTGGCTCTGTCCCCCGTGGGGTGTGTGACCTGGACCTTAGGACACTTCTCGGAGCCCAGTTTCCTCATCTGTGAAATGGTGGTCACAGAGACACCCACTCCCTGGGCTCGTTGGGACCGGTCAATGAAGGATGCTTGTTACGCGCCTGGCACGGGGGCTGATGCATGGCAGTCCCTAAGAAGTGGTTGACAATTATGTCTATTATTTCAATTTCACTAATCCACAAAGAACGAAAGCATAGAACACAAAAGGAGCCAGTGTTAAAGCTGGCGACAGTGATGCACGATGCTGGTCCTTAGACCCACGGGCTAGACTAGAGGATCCCTTTCAGCAGCCAGAAAGAGCTGTCACTGGGGCCACCAACAGAGGTCTCAGCCAGCAGCCATGGCCCCTCACCCAGGGCAGCCGTCATGCATGAAGGATTATCGAAAGTGCCCCCCCACCCGCGTAGTGAGCTGGTCTGACCGGTTACCTCGTCTCAGAGCCCTCGGTCTGGAGGCGGAGTGCCTGCACTCTTTCCCAGCCCACCCACATCCCACACATCCGTGGGGGATCCTGATTCCCACCTCAAACCCTGGAATCGCCAGCCTCCGTTCCTGCCCGTGGTTCTGGAGCTGTGACAATGCCACCCTGGCTTGGAGACAGCTGTGGGCCCAGCTAACGAAAAGGAACCAAACACCAACTCAAAAAGCCAGACCTTCAGCCCCCGTCAAAACCGGCATTCAACAAGGCAGCACAAACGTCAGCGTATCCAACGTGAAACTCAGCAGGTATTTGGCACCCACAAAACACAGCAGAAAAGAGTGTTTCCCCCCATCAGTACTTTTATTTAGAAGGGTTTTCCTCCTGTCTTAGCAACGGTCATTATTTTCACACAGAGTACCACAACGTTTCTACTGATGGACGCGCTATGGGGTTCTCCTGGGTTCAGTAGGAGTAGTTTGTTGTCATTAATTCAAAGGTGATTTAAAAAAATAGGCTCTAATTAGTTACGAGAATAATTTGGGTGAATTTCAATTCAGCCAAGCTCAAGTTTAGGGAAAACCATCTTGCTGTTGCTTGGAAGTTTGTTATACTGAAATTTTGTTGAAATGAATCTTAAGGTCCATCCCTCAGGCCTTGAGAATCTGTATGCGACTCCTTCCTCTTGGTTACCAGTTTAAACCAGTTTAGGCAGGAGGAAGTGTTCGTGTATCCTGGTACAGTTTTGGTCTCATGAATTTTTATCATTTTCATTAATCAAAGGCAATGTAAGAACTGTGCAACTGGCTGTGATTCCGTTTAGGTCCTTCTGTAAAACTTCTCATACAAATGAACTCACATATCACACGAAAAATCCTTTGTCAGACCATATGTACCACCTTTTGATGTCAGAAAATGCTCATGACTAGAATAAAACTCCCATTAGCTGCTTATCCCTTAAAAAATAAGCTATTCATTAAGGAGATGGAGAAAACTGAGGCTTGAAGAGCCCAGAAAAAAGCGTGCCACGGAAGGAGCCTAGTTACTGTGCAGCCTAAAGCGCCCGGGCTGCCTGGGCAATGCTGAGCCTCCCGGGCTCTCCAGCTCTACCAGCTCCTCCTCCAGTCAGACCAGCTGCACCCCACTTGGGCCTCAGCCTAAGGGGTTCGCCTCCCCGCCAGCCCACAGAAGTAGTCAGACAAGCCAGGCACATCCTCCCGTGGGAACCAGGGGCACTTCCTCCTCTTGTAACTGAAAGCCTCCCTCCCACAGCACCTGGGGGCTCACTCTGCCCTGAGCATGCCCCCGTGGTCCTGCATCCATGCAGGGACCCCCTTCCTGGGGGTGAGTCTCTGTGACTAATGCCCTGCCGCTGGCTCTGCTGCCCAGGGCCGGGGGTCGTGTGTTCGGACCCCTCCTTGGGCAGTGAGATAAGCAGGGGGTGAGCAGAAAAGCTGGGTGGTCTGAAGAGCTCAGGACCACACAAATGGAACTCGCATCTCTCAAACCACTGACCCAGCGCTTCAGAAGGCACTAGCTTCACAGGTGTCATTCCACTGGAATTACGCGAGCTCACGTATGTAACATACCAGGCACGTGAGGGATTTCCCACGGAACCCACAGTTTCCATGATCCCCCCACACCTCCAGTAACAGGCCCCTCAACACCACACCAGGCTAGACACGTCAGATAGGCATGACTCTGGGCTCAGAGGACGGAGATTTGAAATGCGTTCCAGAGGCATTTTATTTCTGTCGGCTGATGAATTGATAACCATGAATACTTTATGTCTCTCTCTGGGCTGTCTAGAAAATGCGCTGAGGCTGGAACTTCACAGCAAAATTTAATTGAGGATCTAAACTGTCCGGGAGGCAGTGCTCAGACATCCCCAGAACCCTTTCTCCCTCTTTCAGGGTTCAAGCCATTTGCCCCCAAAGGTCATGATATTTTGAAATAATAAATGGCCCCAATAAAAGGGATCTGCTTAGTTGGGGTATTTAGTGTTGGTGGCTTGTTGTAGAAATAGCTCTCCCTAGGTAACTGGGCTCAAATGGAGGAGGCGGACGGACAATCATTTTTAAGTTCCAGAAAGAACTGGAAGGTTCTATAGGAAAAACGGAGGCTTAGATGGGGGTTGAACTTGCCCAAACTCACTGAGCAAGTCAGGACAGAGCTGTACTATAACCCACATCTCCTCACTGGGAATTATTCCTGGATCTCATTCATTCATTCGTTATTCATTCTTTCACTTGTTCTTTTGCTCGTTCATTCGTTCATTCATTCATTCAGTGTAGTGACAGTAGAGCTGAGGAATGAAAGCAGGGTTTCTCAAGCCGGTCTCCTGGATTTGAGGCCCAGATCTGCTGCTTCCTGGATGTGTGTCCTGGGACAGGTTACTTAGCGTCTCTACCCCACTTCCTCAACAGTAAAAGATACATCAAAATAGTACTCCACGGGGTTGTAGTGAAGAGCCTGCAATGAGACAGTGCATGGAAATTACTAAGAACAGGCTCAATAAACCTGAGCTGTTAACGCTAATTAAATAGATTTGTGTAAAGCTCCAGGTGCTGGAAAGCAGAGGCAGAGCTGGTCCCTGCCCTCAGAGGGGATGGTGACCTGGGAGGAGGTGGACGCCAGAACAGGCATGGGAGGCAGCATCCGAGTTTGGGGGCTGTTTGGGCAGAGTGGGTGCTCCGGGTGCAGAGGCCAAGGAGGAAGAAAACAAGGTGAAGTGGGGCTCAGAGGAAGTCTGGGTTGAGGACCGGCAGGCAGCGGGTGGTCGGGGGTTTGTCCTCGCAAGGTGAGCACGAGGGGGTGGCGGGTCCATCTTCGCAGGTAGGGGTGGATATGGGGTCTGCTGTGTGCTGTGAGCAGCAGGAGGTCAGGGGATGGTGTGGGGGGCACAGTCAGATGCCCCTCCAGATGGGCCTTTCTGGCCGATGTGCAGAACACGGATGTGTGGGGCAGGGGGACCTGGGGACGCCCGTCGACTGTCACCCAGGAAGGCCTGTACCAGTATGGGGATGGGGAGATGGGGAGAAGTGGACAGGTTCTGGAGAGCATTTGGAGGTAGAACCACAGGATGTGGATGAGCGAACGGGGGGTGGGGGGAGGGGGGCGGAGGAGCGGGGGAAGCAAGAGAACCCCGAGGCTTCGGGTGTGAGCAGTGGGCTACCAGGCACCATTTTCTGAGCCGGGGACGCCAGGGTTCAGAGTGGGCTTAACTGAGGACACGCAAATGGGCGGGGTGGACCATGGCTGGCTCGGGCTCTCCTTGACCTCCAGAGCTGACTGCACCTGGAGGAATGGCCCCGGGGCAGCCCCAGGACCCAGCCGTGCCCCCTGGCGGGAACCAGAGGGAGAAAAGCTCCACCTGTTGGCCTTTCTCCCCGTGGGATGGGTCGGGTCAGGGACAGGAGCCACTTGGGAAGTCCTGCCGGTCTCCTTGGGGCCGCTGTCATGCTGAGCTTGAACTTCCCTGGGGAGACAAGTCCCCCTGGTTTCCCCTTTCAGGCTTGCTTTTGAAATGAGGCTGCTTTCTCATGTCGGCTCAGCTTTAAGGAGCTCTGTGGGTTTTACTGCATCCCTGTACATGGCTGTGCCCTCCATCCCACCCCCTCCTGACTCCTTCAGGGAAGGGCTGTGTCTTCCCCTCCCTCCCGGCCTCCCAGGTGATGGGGGGCATGCCTGCTTCTCGGCCGAGTCACTGCATCACCTGGCTGAGAACTTCATTCATTCTCTCAACAAGTATTAATTGAGCCCCAGCCACGAGCCAGGCGCTGGTCCACGGGCGGGGGCGGGGGGGGGGGCTGCAGTCCGCTCCCCATGGTCATAACCCTTGATCTGGCCGTTTCCCAGGCCCATCCTGTAGGATTGGGGTGCCCTCTCTGGCTGCCAGCACAGCCTACTGATGACCAGGGAGCGAAGCCCATGTATGGGTGAATCCTGGGTCCCTCCCAACAGTTTCTATGGGATGCAGATTTGATGTAAAGAGCCCGGGCTCAGAAACCAAGGTCAGTTCTCAAGTGAGTCCCCGTCTTCCAACCTTGCGACCCCGGGCAAGACTCACGGCACCTTGTGGAGCCTCAGTTTCCTCGTGTGCAAAATGGGACAATAACTGCGCCGCCTTGTGGGTTTGCCTGAAAATTGCATGGACATCAAGGGGCCAGGCAGCTTGCCTGGCACATCCTGGTTGCCAGTATGTGAACGTCTGTCTTGCTCAGCAGAGGTGACTTTCCCTGGAGTCCGTGTAAAATATGCCCCTCCACACGTCCCACATCACCCCTCCCAAACACCATGGGGGTGGGGGCTGACCAACCTCTTCTGCAGCAAAGTCGTAAGGCGGCGACACAGGAGACCCCCACCCGATGGCCTGGTTTGCTTCCCAGCTGTCATTCTTTGGATTACTTAATACAAAAGCCACAGGGACTGGGTTTGATGGAAGGGGGTAGGGGGAGGGAGTGTATAATCTCTAGCAGCTCCCCTTGACGTCAAGGGACCACAGGAAGGGAGCGGTCGATGGTGCCAGAGTTCCAGCAGGGCACTCGGGTGGGCCGTCCTCCCTTCTCCTACCTTTGCTGCTGCAAGGAACGGAGACGAAAGGCTAAACACCATCCAGGCAACTCCCACCCCTCATGCCCTTCTTCCCCTTGCCGTTTTCTCCAGATGCCCACTGCCCTCTCAGTTGCCGTGATCTTCAGGGGAGGCTGCGGATGTCTCTGAGAAAATCCTTGTGGTTCCTGCCAGTGATTGGTTTAGGAGTGGGAGCGTGGTGTGAACTGGCCAATGGGACTTGAGAGTAAGTCTCCTGGGAACGTTGGGGAAACATTCTCTGCTCTTCAAAAAAGGAGGCATGGGAAGAGATGTGGCTTCTTCACTGCACTTTGTTGCATGGGCAAGGGGCAGCCATCCTGATCATGAGGATAAGCCCAAAGACAAAACAACCTCCTAAAGAAAGATGGGAAGAACCTGGGCTCCTGGTGCCACCGCTGAGTTCACCAATCCTAGAGCTGCTCAGGACTTCTTGTTAGGTGACGAGCATCCTTATGCTCTAGATCCGCAGAACCGAGATTTTCTGTTCCCTTTGGCCGAAAACATCTTCACGCACCGAAGCACCGGGGTCCAGTGACCGGTGCCACGTACAGCCCTCCAGCAAGCAGACCTTGACCTTGGCCAACACCCCGCTCTCTGGGCCCCACCTCTATAGAGGGAGAGGGTCAGGTGATCCGGCCCCTTCTGGAATTATCTCCTTCACGATGGTGTCCCTGGAAGGTGGGACTGGGCAGCGGTCAAGCACACAGGTGGAGAAGCAAGCAGCCTGGGCTTAAACACAGATTCCCCCTATGTTCATGTGATTTGAGGGAAGTGACGTCAATTTCCTTTTCCTCTTGTATGAAACAGGATTAATGTCACCTAAATGGGAGGGTTAGACATTACGTTGCCCCCCCCCCGCATTAACATTGTTGTAATAATTTAAAAGAAACACTTTGTGCATGTTGCCCAATGTACTTAACCACAATTGTCCCCAAAGAAAAGATTCCTAGAAGTCGAGTTGTTGGGTCCAGAATTCTAAAGCACTAGCTGTGCATCTTGCCCTGTGGACATGCATTACCAATTTGCCCCCTTCACCAGCATAGGAGAGTGACTATTTCCCACGTTCTGTTCAATGCAGGACATTATTCTATCTTTGAAATTTGACATGAAAAATAGGAACTTATTGTTTTACTTCTTACTTTTAATTCCCAGTGAAACTGAACTTTTCTCTTATGCTTATTGGCACATATATGCATTTTTTTCTTAAATTGCCAGTTCATGTCCTTTATACATTTTTCTGTTAAACGATTGTCTTTTCTTACTTTATTCTCAAAACTCTTTATATAGTAAGTATATCAGTCCTTGGTTATGTATTCTGGGTATGTATTTTTCTCAAACTGTTGATTGCCTTTGAATTTTGTTTTTGTGTTTTAGACAAACAGGTTTTCAATCTTTATGTAATAAAATGCGCCATTCTTTTATTTATGGATCTTTAATCTTTTTGGAAATTACTTGGTTATCAATTTTGAGGTAGGTTCACATTTTAGGTTTTTTTTTAATAGCCTATAATCTCATCATATATTGTTTATATTTCTCCACTAATTTGAGAAGCCATTCTTATATCTATTTTTTCCCTGTACTTTCTTTTTTCTTTGATTGATCTCTCTTCTATTCTTTTTAAATTCCTGAACCAGTACACTTTGTTTTAGACCCAGGATTTCTAAAAACATATATGGATCTTTATTTTCAAGAATTACCTTTAAATTTACTTTTAGTTTCACAATCATGTTAATATCAAATATTTTCCTGATTTCATTATTCTTTATTTCTGTTATATCATTCGTTTAATCTTGAGTTTTTAATTTTGATTTACTTCATATTTGACTCAGTTTCTTCTTTGGTTGTCTTTTCAAGCAAAGTAAGGGGTTTTATATTTTCTGAAACTTTGGCTGTTGGAGGACTTTTTCTGCTGCTGCAACCTAATAATAAAACGACTGGGTCTAAAATTTTTGGTCACAACATTTTCCCTCTCAAAATTCCAGAAACATTGCTTCATGGCATTCAGGCAATTAGAGTTCTAGAAAAGTCTGATGTTAACCTGAAAATTTTTTTTTCTTCTCAAGTAGCCAATGTGGGCTTTGTTTGCCTTTTATCTGTATTGGGGACAAACGCGACCTGCCGTCTGACCAGCAAAGTTTTCTGGCAACCGCCACGCCCTTCACGCCTGGATCGAGCATGGCTGCCCGCGTGCGGCAACGACGGCGCTCAGTGGTGCCACTGACTGGGCGGCCCACAAAGCGGGAAACATTTACTATCTGGCCCTTTTCAGAAAAAGTTGCCAATGACTGACCAAAATGAGTATTGTATTTTGTTTTTCTTTATGTTTGAAATACAGCGTTTTCCCCAGGCTCGGTCTAGGCATGGATTCTCTTCATTTCCCCCTGGTAACTTGGGGAGCACTTTCACTCTGAGAACTTGAATCTTTTCTCAATGGAGGGAAATTTATTTTACTTCTTATTTGATTATTGTTTCTGCTCAGTCTCTCGTGTTCCTTGTTTCAAAAATCCCCAGTACTCACTTACTGGCTTTTCGAAATTGAACTTCATTGCCTCGTATTTTATCTCCTCGCTAATCTCATTCTCCTCTTCCTCTGAGTCCCAGGAAAACTGATCAGGTTGCTTTGCTAACTCATAACTTGGGTTTCTGGGGATCCAATTTGACAGCTTTTCTTTTTTCCACTTGGCAACTCTGTCTGCCTCCTCCAAGCAGCCTCTCCTGACCTCAGCCTCTTCCCCTTTCAGACAGACATGAGCGCAAGGAGAATCTTCTTGGAAATAACGACGCGGTGTTTCTCGAAAGGTTTCCTGCTTCATACGGTGACCTTCCCTCCAAGTCCTCAGGCCAGCTCCGGCCTTCTGAGCTTCTGGGTTTTGTTATTTAACTGGCTATTGTTTTCCTCTCTGCTCATCCTTCCAAGTGAGGGAGGAGTTGGTAGGGGTTTGTCTATAGTTTGTCCAGTTTTCAGAATTAAGCTGTGTTCAAGTAGAAGATGATATAAAATTTCAGAGCTTTACAGTGCACGTAAAGGCGGATTGGTGTTTTGATGTATTTTGCCTTTATTTAGTTAGATTAAAGGTCTGGCTGTCTCTGGGAAGATGAAAGAAACAATAGCCCGAGGCAGGTCATCTCACTGCCGTGCAAGAGACAACACTCAGCACTGGCTGGTGTTAGCCGGGATGCTGCCCTGGTAGGAGTTTGTCGGCATCGTCGAGCACCCAATTTTTATACAGTGTGTCCTCCTGAACTTGTCACTTGATGCCACCACCACATTCTAGAGTGAATCAATTGGGGCGCTTTTGACTGCAAAACGTATAATGAAAATTACAATCCCCATCTAACAGGTGGAAAACTGTCTCTGCAGCACTTACCACCATTTGAAATTTTCTTGCTTTTTAAATTTGATTACCTGTTTATTGTTTACTAGACTGTAGGCTCCTTGAGGACAAACATCTTGCCTTTTTCCTGGCTGCGTGCCCAAACCTGCACATAGTCTTAATAAAGGTCCGTTGAGTAGATGAATGAAATGAATGAAACAGCTGGTGACTAATAGACGGAATATCACACCCAAGGTTATTCTGAGCTGAGCTAGGATTTGCACTCCGTCTGCTTGGCATCATCGTGTACACTCTTTCCCACTGAGGGGAGCTTCTGTGGTGTAGACGAAATGATGGGTTTGTGGCCCCAGATTTTGTGTTCTGGGAACTCCAATAGAACTTCGTGTACCTTCCGTGTTGGAGCCAACTCCAGGTGGATCTAACTGACCTTATCCAAGCTCATGAGGAAGCAGCTCGTCCTGGAACGTAGACGGAAGAATCTTTCTCTCCATGCAGAAAGGTTCTGCCACTGATTCATCCCTCATGCCGTTCTATCCACTGAGCTCTCGAGCCGGTCGTTCTTCTTCCTGGCTGCACATTAGAATCACCTGGGGAGGTTTTATGACGCTCAGGCCACCATCCAACCAATTAAATCAGCCTCACTAGGTTTTAAAGCTCCCCAGGTGTTTCAAGCGTGCAGCCAGGGTTGAAAGCCACCGACTGAAGCGTGCGTTGCTGAGAGCTTTGAAATGGACGGCTTACTTCCCCTGGGTGCTTTCCTAGTAAATGTCCAGTAACGAATCTGGCAATTTTGCTAGAATGCCTTTTGTTACCATGCTGCTCTCTGGGGACGGATGTTAAGCTGAGACTCAACAAAGTGCTGTCACAACTCCCAACTTACACACCCTTCCAAGCTACCTAAAGCCTCTTTGCATGTTTACAGCTCTTCATTTCCCAGAACTATTGAAATCTGGTCATTATCTTTGGAACCTCTGGAATGTGGAGTAAGGGGAGGGGAGAACTCCCAGCCCAGAAGGGTGCTCTTTCGTTAAAGTTCATGGGGAAGCAATGGCACAAGCTATTTCCATCCATTCCTCTTGAACTGAGGAATCAATGTCTAGAAGGGGCTGAAATAGACCTATAATAAGTAAAGAGATTAAATTAATACTAAAAAAAAATTACCCGCAAAGAAAAGATCATGCCCTGAATGGCTTGATCACTCAATTCTGCCAAACATCTGAAAAATAATTAATACCAATTCTTCATGAAATCTTCAAAAAAA
>JAQZBX010001494.1:0-25805 GCA_029593785.1 Cabassous unicinctus | reverse complement strand
GACTTGGTCACCACGACAAAGTGTGATTTAGCCCAAGAATATAAGGCTAGTTTAACATTTAAAAATTAATTAATATAATACCCCATATCGATAGAATAAAAAACAAAAATCACTTGATTAGCTCAATAGACATAGGAAAAGCATTTGACAAAATCCAACACTCTTTCATGATAAAAACACTGAACAAACTAAGAATGGAAGGGCACTTCCTCAACTTAGTAAAGGACATGTAACTTTATACTTAATGGTGAATGACTAGATGCTTTGCCCCTAAGATCAGGAAAAGGCAAGGCTGTCTACTCTTGAACCTTCTATTCAGCATTGTCCTGGAAGTTCTGGCCAAGGCAATGAGGTGAGGAAAAGAAATAAAAGACATCCAGATTGAAAAGAAAGAAATAAAACTATTAGTGGAGGATGTGACTGGAATCCACTAAAAACTGTTAGAACTAATAAATGAGGTCAGCAAGTTTGCAGGGTACCAGAGCAATTTACAAAAATCAATTGTATCTCTATACCCTTGAAATAAACAATTGAAAATAAAATTAAGAAAACAATTCCATTTACAATAACATAAAAAAGAATAAAATACTTAGGAAATGAATTTAACAAAAGCAGTGTAAGATTTATACTCAGAAAACTGCAAAACACGGTTGAATGAAATTAAAGAAGATCTAAGTAAATGGGAAAATATCCCATGTTCATGGATCAGAAGACATAATATTAATAAGATGGAAATACTCCCCAAATTGATCTGCACATTCACTACAACCCCTAGCAGAATCCTGGCTGACTTATCTGTAGAGATTGGTGAGCAGATTCTAAAATTCATATAGAATTGCAAGGGGCCCTGAAGAGCCATAACAATCTCGAAAAACAGCAAAGTAGAAGGACTCACACTTCCCAGTTTCAAAACTTACTACAAAGCAATGGCATTCAAGGTAGTGTGGTTCTGGCACAAAGACAGACATTTAGACCAATGGAGAACTGAGAGTCCAGAAACAAGCCCATGCATCTAAGGTCAGCTGGTTTTCAACAGTGGTGTCAATACCATTCAATGGGGGAAGAATATTCTCTTCAACGAATGGTGCTGGGACAACTGGACATCAACACACAAGAGAATGAAGGTGGACGCTTACCTCACACCACATGCAAAATTAACCCAAAATAGAAAATATAGGGGTGGATCTTCATGACCTCACGTTTGGCAATGACTTCTTAGACATGACACCATAATCAACGAAAGAAAATCAAGCACAATCAACAAAAGAAAAGAATAGATAAAATAGACTTCATCAAAATTAAAAACTTTTGTGCTTCAAAATAGACCATCATGAAACTGAAAAGACAGCCCGTGGAATGGGAGAAAATATTTGCAAATCACATGTCTTATAACGTTCTTGAATCTAGAATATATAAAGAACCTGTTATAACTCAATAATAAAAAGACAACCCAATTAAAAATGAACAAAGGATCTGAATAGACATTTTCCCAAGGAAGATCTACAAATGGCCAATAGGCACATGAGAAGATATTGACGTCATTAGTCATCAGGGAAATGCAAATCAAAACCACAATGAGATTGCGCTTCACACACAGCAGGGTGGCTGGAATGAAAAGGTCAGCTAATAACAAGTGTTGGCGAGGACGTGGAGAAGTCAGAGCCCTTGTACATGCTGGGGGGAGCGTAAAGTGGTGCAGCCACTTTGAGCCGATAGTTTCTCAAATGGTTAAACGTAGAGTTACCATATGACCCAGCAATGCCATTCTTAGGTGGAAATAGAAACTTGTCCACCAAAAAGTTACATGAATGTCCACAGCAGCATTGTTTACAACAGACAAAAGGTGGAAACCACCCAAATGCCCACTAACTGGTGAAGTGATGAACAGAAAGTAGGTTAGTGGTTGCTTAGGCCTGGGGATGGGGTGCGGCGGGGGATCAGGGGTGACAGCTAAGGGGCACGGGGTTTCTTTTTGAGGTATTTTTAAATTGATTGCAGTGATGGTGGCACATATCTGAATATACTGAAAACCCTTGAATTGTGCACTTTAAATGCACAAACTGTGTGGTATGTGAATTATATCGCAATAGAGCTGTTAAAAACAAATAAGAGGGTGGGCTGGAAGCCTCGGTAACAATAATCGAAGCCCCCCTGCCGAGCCCACATCCCCGCTGGGTCTTGCGCTGAGCCCTTCGCGGGCGCCCGTGGAGCATCCGCTGCCCTTGAAACGACCTGCACTCTTGGCCGCCATTTGCCACGTGAGGATGCTGAAGTTCAGAGAGCTTGACTAACTTGACACAGCTAGTGAGCGGCGGGGCCAAGATTTGAACCTGGGTCTGCCTGACTCTATGGCCTGCACGATTCAGGAAGACACGGGGGGTCAAGGTGGTAGGACCTGCCGTGCCACGGGAGGGGGGATTTCAAGTGGCCTGGCACTGCCGACATCTTGGGCTGGATGCTCCTTCGTCATGGGTGCTGTCCTGAGCGCTGCAGGGTGTCTAGCAGCCTCCCCGGCCTCCATCCATGTTCCAGTAGCATCTCCCAGGTGTGAAGACCAAAAATGTCTCCAGTCAAGGCCTAGTGTCCCCTGGGGGGTGGCAAAATCGCCCTGGTAGAGAATGAGTGGTGTAGACAGACTGTGTCTCAGGCCAGCCCTGGTCTGAAGGGGGAAGGGAGGGAGGACAGGAGGGAGGACGGGAGGGAAAGAGAGAAAGGCGCCATCTATTGAGCGTCCCCTGCGCACAGGCCAGCGCAGGCTTTCCCCCAGCCCCTGCCCGGCCTCGCTCTTTCTGTCTCAGATCTTGCACATGCTGTTCCCACTGCCTGGAACACTCGCTTTCCTCGTCTCAGTGTAGCTGCTTCCTGTTCGTACTTCAGAGCCACACAAACTTTACTTCTTCCAAGAAGCCGGAGGGCCTTGCCGCCCAGGAGCTCTTCCCAGCCTCCGTCCTAACTGTCGCCGTGCCCCTCCTGCTGAGACGCCGTCTCCACGGGGCTGGAGCGCAGAAACAAGCCCCTTCTGCCCGGGCGACACTCAGCCCGCTCCCCTCCCCTCTTCTAGACCAGGTGGCGCACCAGGGGTGAGGCCACATGACCACCTGGACGCGGGGCAGCCGCCTTCTGAGCCAGAGCCGCCATGGGGGTGGGGGGAGCACTGGGGGGGTGGGGGGGGCAGGCACTGCCCTGGGGAGCGAGCAGCTCAGCACATCACTTCCTTCCCAGCCCCTCTCAGGCCTGCGCTGCCCCCAGCTCATCCTCCTCCAACGGGCCGTGTCGGGACTGGGTCCGAGCAGGGGCAGCTCGGACGGCGGCCTGGTGAGTAATATCTCTGGGCCTCTGGAAAGTGGGGTAATCATCAGAACTACCCCAACACACAGGTGTGCACACACATGATACATGCATGCACACGCGTGCACACACGCCCCAGCCCATAGTAACCCACATACACACATGGACACACATGTGCACACGCACATGCCATAGCCTGCAGTACACCCACACACATTCATACACGTGCCCACGGGTGCACACACATGCCTCAGCCCATACATACACACACATGCATACACACTCTCACACGTGTGCACACACACTCGTAACTCGCACACATGCATGTGCAGTCCAGTGACGCTAGTGAACGTTCAGAATATGCTTTGATCACTTCTGGGGGAAATGCCAGTGCCCTGAAGGGCTGGACGATTGCCACCGTTCTTTGGATCTCTATCGTTAAATGATCATTTACCGCAGACTTGAGGAAAAGCATCTCCCTTCTCGTGGCGGTGCAGGTGGCTGCACGTGGCAGCCGGGCGCGGGGCGCAGCGTCTGCTCTGCAGCCGCACAGGCCATCCCAGACAGGCGGGAGGGGAGCTGGCGGCTGCTGCCTTAAAATATTCCAGTCACATCGCCGGCGGAGAAGCCGTAACCCGGGAGCCTTGTAACAGAGGGAGAATTTCATTTGGTTTTTGAAATGCTGTTATCACACACTCAGGAAACCCGCAAAGGCACCTTGGCAGGACACGATCAAATAAATACCTGAACTTGGAGCGCGGCAACATTTACTTAGCAAATGACATTTTAATGCCGCTAGCCAAATTTGCATACTAATTACAATTTCCCTTTAAAACACCGAGACTTTTGGCCTCTCCGCCTACCCATGGTGACAAAGATTAAAAGAGTTTTTTATTCCGTCCTGTCAAACAGGGCTTACTTGGAGAGGTGGGAGCAAGATGGCGCCCTCCGCCAGCTGCTTCCGCGTCCATAACCGAGCAGGCCGGGCCCTGCTCCCCCGGGCTGGGGTCAGACGGCGGCAGTCGCCCGCTGCTGCCCGCTGCTGTTTGGCCTCTCAGCAGTAAAGGACGCCGAGGGCTGCCTTGCAACGTGGACGGAGAGACTTGATGGCCGCATGAAATGCCGGCTGGGAGCACCACTACCGGCCCCGGTGGTCTTGGCCACCCTGGTGGGTAAGAGACTCTGGGGGTTCAGTTTGCCCGTGGAGCCAAGAGCCGCCGGGACGCCAGTCACACAGTCCTCCTGCTGGTGAGGCCTTGGGCGAGTCAGCTGCGCCCCTCGGCCCTTTCCTTCTCCTCCTTTCCCAAGACCCAGGCAGGCGGCAAGGTCTTGGAGAGTCGCGGCCCCCTTGTGGGTGCTGACCCCACTTCTGAACTCACGTGGACCTTCCCTCCCCTTTGGCTCTTGTACCTGAAAGGTTCCCTCTTTGGGCCTGTTCTCTGGGGGAGGAAGAAGGGACTCTACGTCAAACTTCCCTGACTTTCTGGTCCACCGTTCAATGAACACTGAAAATCCTGCAGGGGCCAAGACCCTCCTAGCTGGACACAGTGGAGAGCAAGATTGACAAGACCCTCGCCCCACGAAGCTCGCATTTGAGCCAGGGAGATGGACAGCCCCAGGTTCACAAGACAATTCAAAGAGCAGTGAAGTGTTGGGGCCACCACGGAAACCTGTGTGAGCCTGGTGTGAGCACACTCTTTCTGTGCATGTATTAACTCACTTAACCTGCATCACAGCCCCTGGGCAAGTACCATCGTTACTACCGTCATCTCCATTTTGCCGATGAGGAAACTAAGACACAGATACTTTAAGTGAATTGCCCAAAACTGCACAGCGGGTAAGTGGCAAAAGCAGGCTTTGGGCTCACACAGTTGGGCCCAAGGTGTGTTTGTGGCTCCCTCTGGTAGGTTCTATGGGGAATATAAAATGCAGAATCGGGAGAGTAGTGGTTGGAGGACGGGTTACTTTATTTCTTTTTATTTATATTTTAGGTAAACTATAATACAGTTTAAAAAGTGCACAAACTATACACATCCAGCCCCAAGTCTTCACAAAGTGACACCGTGTCATCACCCTCCATGTGAAGAAACCGAACAATTCCAGCCCCCCAGGTCCCGCTGAGCCCCAGTCCAGTTGCTCCCCCACATCTGTCTCTATAGATGAGTTTTGTCTCTTCTTGGACTGTATTTTAGTTTGCCAAAGGGCTGCCGATGCGAAGTACCAGAAATGTGTTGGCTTTTATAAAGGGTATTTATTTGGGGTAGAAGCTTACAGTTCTAGGGCCATGAAAAATCCAACTCAAGGCAACATGAGAGGTGCTTTCTCACCCAAGTCAGCTGCCATGTGTTGAAGCAAGATGGCGGGCGATCTCTGCCTGGTCTCTCCTTCCCCTCTGCCTTCTTCTCTCAGGCTCAGCTGCTTTGCTTTCTTCCCAATTCCAGCTGCAAGCTGGCATAGGGCTGGTCTCTTAGGCTTCCTCTATCAGTCTCAGCTGTTCTGGTCTCTGCCCAAGTTCAGCTGTCACCTACGAGGCACATGGCAGGGCTGCTCTCCTCTTGAGCTGGTCCTTGGGCCCAGCCTCTTGGGGTTCATGCTTAAGTGAGCCTCTCTCTTACACAGCAGGACCAAACACGCATGGCAGTTCCCTTTTTCGTCCTCCGTCTGTCTATATCAGACCCAGCAAGGGGGCAGGGACTCAACCTGAGTCCTGCCTCACTGATACAGTCCAATAAAAAGCCCTACAGCAATCTTAACTGGTAATCTAATCAAAGGCCCCTCAGCTGAATTTAATGCAATCAAAGCGTATCACTCCCGGAGGAATAGATTCGTTTACAAACATAATCTTTCTCTTTCTGGGATTCGTAAACTAATCTCGAACTGCCACAGACTGTATATGATGGGATTGTGTGGTATGCACTCTTTTCTGTCTAGCTTCTGGCTCCTTCAACACAACTTTAAGTCCATGAGATTTATCCATGTTCCTGCACATGGCAGTGTAGTAGTAATTATTTATTTTTGCTGAGCATTATACCACTGTATGAGAAATACCATAATGTATCCTTTTTACAGTTGATGGACATTTGGGATGTTTCCAGCGGGTGGATTTACAAACAGTGCTCTGAAGCTTCTTGTACGCATCTTTCGTGAACATATGTATGTATATTTGTTGGGTCTACTCCCAGGAATGAAATTCGTGGGTCCTAAGGTATAAATATGTTCAGCTTAAATAGATACTGCCAAACCATTTTCCAAAGTCAAACCATGTGACCCTCCCACCAGCCTGCACTCACTCCACAGTTTAACCCACATTTGGTATTAGAGTCTGACAATTTTTAAGTAATTCTGGTGGGTATGTATAATATCTTACTGTGGTTTTAATTTACATTGCTCTAAAGCAGGGCTTCTTAACAAGGGGTCCGTGAGCTTGAATTGAAATTCAAAAAGACATTATTCTTGTGGGGACGTGTTGGTGCGGCTGTGATATGTTTATTAAACAATACTCAGTATATTATGGAATTAGTGAGGGGTCTGTTGTTTTCACCTACTGGCAAAGGGGTCCATGGAACAAAAAAGGTTAAGAATCCCGCTCTAATGTCTAGAGAGGTTGAATCCCCTTTGCTGTGTTTATTGGCCATTGGAATGTCCTCTTTTGTGGAGTGATTTTTCAAGTCTTTCTTATTGATTTGTAGGAGCTCTTTGTATATTCTAGATACAAGTTCTTTGCCAAATGTCTACAATGCACATATTTCCTCCCATTCTATGACCTGCCTTTTGCTCTCTTAATGGTTTCTCTTGATGGATAGAAGTTCTTAATTTTAATGTAGTCCAATTTAACACTTATTTCCTTTTTTAGTCAGTGTGTTTTGTGTCCTGTTTATGAAGATAATTTCCTACATTGTCATCTTGAAGCCTTACTGTTTTACCTTTTTCATTTATTTCACAAACCCTCTTAGAATTGAATTTTGCCTTTGCTGTGAGGCAGGGGACAGGGAAAGCCTGTCCGAGTCAGACAAGCCCCAGCCCACTCTGTATTGGGGCAGATCAGTGTGGTTTTCAGTGAGTAGCTATGGCAGGGCAGGGATCCCTCCTTGGCCTCGAATCCTGCTCTGAGGGAGGGAGAGGTGCAGCTGGAATAGCTGTGATTAAATTACCCACCTCAGCCTTGGTCTTTACTGAGGAAGTGTCTGGATCATTCCAGGTAAGTCTGACGGAGACCAGGATAAACTATTTGACGGGTTATCAGCATCTCTCTCTCTCTCCAGACACCCATGATTCACTCATCCATCTTCATTCATTCAACAGAATTCCTTGAGCACCTGCTCCATGCTGGGTGTTATGGATACAACGTTGCACCCAAAGCAATAAGGCCCCTGCCTTCATGGAACCACCCCTCTAACAAGGGACACAAGCTCTGAACCGGGACCAAAAGGAGGAGGATGTGGGACTACAAGAGTGTAGAAGGGGGAATGGGCCCAGTCGGGGAGCACAGGGGCTGTTTCCCCAAGCAAACAATGTCTGAGTCGAGATGGAAAGGATGACTAGTTGTGAGTTAAGTAAGGAGAGGGAGAGAAGAGCATTTGCAGCATGTACAAAGGTCCTGAGGTGGGAGATAGCAGAGTGAGCCAGGTGGGGCTAGAGGAGAGAGGGCCAGAAGCATCAGGTAGTCAGGTGAGACCGAGGAAGTGGCCAGGAGCCAGGGCACATGGGATGGGACCTTGAGAGGAATGCAGTATGTCCCCTGGGGGCACTGGGAGGCCACTGCAGGGTTTGAATCAGGGCGCATGAGACATGGTTAAATTATGTTTAACCATGGAGAAGATGGCCTGGGCTGCTGAAAGGAGAATGGTCTGTAAAACTGAAGGATCTGGAACATTTGCACACCTGGCCAGGCTGGCTGGCTGGCACCCCAGACTGCACCAACCCTGAATGCCTGCTCGGCCCACTGGTCCTCCCCCAGGGTCTTCCTGGGCCACCTGACCCTGACACCACCTTCTCGCCCCACCCCAGATAGGCTCAGCCTGGTCTGTCCCAGGGACCCACCACCCACTCTCCCACTTTCCCCCTCTTCCTTCCCCCTGGTATTTTATGATTCACCAAAACCTTCACCCTCAGTCTCGCTCCTTCTCTCTTCAGCAGTCTCACAGCTGCTTCCCCACAGGAAAGAAACAGTGGGCAGCTCCTCCTTCCCAGGCGGCACGTGCCTGGAACCCTCCCACGATGCTTTCCAGGCATCTGTGAAGTCACCAAAGAACCTTCTCCCAGTGCTCCCATTTTTAACCCCCAGTGACTCAGTCCGAGAAAGGCTGTCCATGGAGTCACCTGGAAGTCTCTGGCAGGTTCTCAGAGGCTTAGTGGCCTTTGTGCAACTGGCCCATATGCCTGCGATGTGGACTACATCTCTGTGGAAGGAAGGGGAGGGGGGCCAGGGGGCCAAGTGCATTTCCTTCTACAGACAAGCCCCCCACGTCTTCTGGTGGGGTGCGGTGAGGGGTGCTCACTTCTATTCAGCCAACAGACATATCACAGCTAACCAGGACAGGGGTCCTCCGCTCTGGCAGAGAAGACAACGCTTTCAGACATTAAAATAGTTCCACATCCACTGACCTCGCATGGAGGAGGATATTCACAGACCAGCTCCAGGCCGGGACCATGTACTGGAAAGAAGTTGTGGGCTTTCTGACCTCAGAGCAGCCCTCCCCCAAGACTCTGGAAAGTTCCATTCCTTCTGAACCCAGTTTTCTTCCTAGTCCTCTTGATTGATGCCCTTGAAAATGTAGGTCTTGCATTAGGGATTAGAATTTTCCAGCAGTCACATGGATAATGAAAACCAATGGAGAGTCTGTTTTGGAAAAATGAAAGACCACAAGGAAAGACTCCAAAATGCCAAGCCAAAAGAATGTTCCTGCCCCATAAGCCAGAAACCCACAGCTATGCTGTGTATCTGTTCCTTTTTACTTAGAGGAACACTTGAGGAGTGAAATCTCTGTCACGGGAGGACTTTCATCTGTGAGGAGTGGAGGTGGATACAGGATTATTTAAATGTCTGAAAGTGTTGCCGCTTTTACTTGCCAAAGCTAAGGAACCCCTGCTCTGGCTGCATGCTAACTATCCACAAACCCCATGGCTTACAGCAGCAATTTAGAATTCCCACGTATCGTGATCTATGGGTCAGGTGGACAGGGTAGAGCAAGGATGGTACACGGCCGGAACCTCAGCTCCAACGGCCGGGAGCCGTTCTCCCTGTGGCTGGCTTGGGCTTCCTCCCAGCATGGCGGCCTCAGGGCAGTGAGACTCCCTCAGAGATGGCTTAGGAGTCCAAGAGGAGGGAAGTGGAAGCTGCTGGTCCTTTCAAAGCCGGGGCCTGGAGCTGGCAGAGCTCTTGGCTACACTTATTGGGTCTAAGCAATCATAGAAAAACACAGATTCAAGGGGAGAATATGGACTTTACCCTTGATGGGAGGAAATGTCAGGTAATTTGTAGCCCCCTTCAATCTCCACAGCCCCATGAAGACATGCAACAAGGGGCTTGACCCAAGCAGAAGGGTCGGGAGAGGCTCCCCAGGGAGAGGCTGTTCCAAGTGTAGTTGGAGTTTCTGGGTGAGGGGAGGAGAGAGAGAGAAAGGGGGGAAGCGGGGGAGGGAAGGAGAGAGAGTCCTCAGCAGAGGGAACAGTTGTGCAAAGGCCCTGAAGCAGGAAGACAGAGACAGGTCCAGGATGGCTGGAGCTCAGGAAGCAAGAAGAGGAGAAAGACGGCTGGACGTGGCAGCAGGAGCAAAGGGAGCAGGGCCGACACACGCTTTGTCTCATCCTAAGGAAGCGCTCTTGGGAGGCTTTAATCAGGGAAGGGCTGGGTCCTGAAAGTGGGCTGGGTCCTGGCTTTATTCTTATCTCCATGATCTTCTAGAAAGAAAAAAAGAAAAATAGGAATACACAAACAACCTCTGCCCGCCCCCCAAAACAACCCAAAGCATAAAAACAAAAACCAAAGCCAATCAAAAGCCAAATGAAGAAAACATTTGAAATCACCTGAATGTAAGAAATAGCTCTGCATTCCACACAAATACCCCCTCTCTCTTTTCCTTCCTTCTTTTCTTCCCGTCTTCTCCTTGATCTTCCTGTCTCTCTACAGCGGGTCTTGAGCCTTTGTTTTCTCACCGGGCTGGCAGCAGCACCCGCGCGTTGGTTGTCGCGTCCCGGGTGTGTGCAGCCACGTTAGCGAAGGATCTTCTGGTCCTAACTGGGAACTGACATGTCGTCCTTGGGTCTGAATTTGTTGCCTTCAACTCTGAGGAGCCTAAGAGTGGCACAAGGGGCTTGGGCGCCCCGAGGAGGAGAAACGACGCTACAAAATGTTCGGGGACCATATACCACATCAAGCTCAGAATGAGCCGGGCAGACCCCAGCCTGTACCATCACCCCCATCAACACCGTCCTCCGCATACCTCACCCCTGTGCACCCCGAGAGCTCCCAGAGCCTTACCTTAATGTGAAAACAGAGTTTTTATTCCTACTTGACAGCCTCAGTGCACAGACCAAGTTCAGATTGGTTAGGAGACTTTTCTGGAATCACACAGATGGTACATGGTGAGGCCAAAACTTGAAACCACAGCTTTGGACTCTGAGTCCAGTGCTCCTTCCACAACAGCAGCTGAAAGAGACACAGATGACACGAAGTGTGTGTCCTTACTACTGTATATGTCCAAATAGAAGGCGAGGTCTCCCCAGAGTACTCCCTCAGGGAAAAAGGAGCCCCTCTTCTCGGGCTGTTTCTCGATTCCGCCATTTAGGCCGTCATTGTCCGCTGTGGGGCAGGCAGTCGCCTTCCCAGCCTGTTGGAGGAGCATTTGAGAGCAGCCTGCTCCACAGCCACCTGCCACCGCTCCCTGCTCACGACTCAGCCTCTTTATGCACCCCACTCCCACCCCGAGGCTGGGAACGCTCACAGGCAGACCCCGAGAGGAGGACACGTGTGCAAGTGATTTACTCAGAAAGAACTCCCGTGGGGGGAAGCAGGACAGGAGAGGCTGGGGGTAGCCAAGCAAGTGGGCCGCGTCAGGTACGCCCCAGCCTCACCTGGTCCCGTGGGAGCCGGATTGCACATGACACCTTCAAGTATCTCCTTGCTCCAGTCTAGAGAGCCGCCGTCCACCTTCCCAGCCCCTCACCATGGGGTGCGCCCAGCCCGGGAGCGTGGGGGTGTAAATTCCTAGGCACCCCGGCAACAGGTGTGTGAGGCTGCAGCGGCCCTCCAGAGCCACAGGTGCGGTTGGTAAGAAGCCAAGGGGGGTGGGCAGAAAGGTCCAAGGGCTTGGAGGTGATCTGGGCAGAGCAGAGTCAGCAGCTGCTGCAGGCTCCATTTCCTCATCTGTGAGATGAGAGTGGTCTGCAACCACCTCTGGAGCGACTGCTGGCGGCCCCCAGTGTGGAGGTGGAGGTGGGAAGACAGACCTTTTCAGGCAGATGGGAGTGAGCCAGAGCACGGCGCCAGGCCCCTTGGCAGGCCCTGGGCACTGGGAAACCCGATGTCCAACACCCTCTCCCTTCTGGACCCCTCCTGGGAGGGCTGGTCCTGGGGGCTACTCAGGGGTAGGCCCCAGGACCAGCTCTAGAAACGCCGCCTTGGGGGCTGGCCTTGTTGTTTTGTCTCGCTTTGGTTTAAAACGTGCGTGCAGCATTTAGCAGCAATCTCCCAGTCGGGGAGCTCTGCCACGCAAGAAAACAGCTGTCAAGCAGGAAGCGGGGAGGAGGCCTGGGGCACATGGGGTTCAGTGTTGTATTTCCCCGGGTGTCATTAGCCTGATATCAGTAATTGCATGAACAAGCTTTACTACACACTCTGTTATCAACATCCCCATTTTACAGATGGGGAAACTGAGGCTCAGAGGGGCTAAGGAAGTTTCTCAAGTTTACCAATCCCTTCCCCTCCTTCACGGCATTCTAGCCCCGGAGGTCCCACGGAGGGGCGCTGGCTTCTCCCTGCGCTCGTGCAGGAGGATGAGTTAGTGAAGCCGAATGCGCCAAGGGCAGCCCGGGACCGCTCCCCTCAACAGGCGGAAATGCCAGAGGTACACAAGGTGTCAGTAGTGGGGCGTGTGTGGCCTGCCGTGTCTCGACACCAGAGTCCTACTGGCCCTGGGTGGTGGCTCAGCAGACCCGTCAGGGGGGCCTGGGATGCCCCCAAGCATTCGAGGGGTCCTGGCCAAATGAAGAGCTGGTGTTTCCCTGCCCACATCCAAGGCCCCGTCTTTGAGCAAGAGCTCCCAGGTTTTGTTTGGAGACCCACCCCTCCCCATTGCTCAGGCCCTAAGAGCTGAGGGTGTCCCCTCTGCTGACCCAGTCAGTTTCACAAGTCACTCAGCCTCAAATGCACCTGCACAGGGAGTGCCCCGGGGCAGCGTGTGCCCTAAGCCAGCGCAATCAGAGCGAGCCTCGGGCATCCTTGGGAGCCACGGCTGGCTTTGGAGCTGTAAGGACCCAGAGCTGAGCTGACACCCCGCTCCCAGGAGGGAGGAGCCTGCCCCGGGCGGAGTTGTCACATGGCCATCTGGGAAATGGACAGGGAGAGATTCAACCCTCCTCCCAATGGGAGCCTGCGGTCATTTCCAAATACAAATCTTCCCATCTCTATTTTTTGCACAAATCCTATCAACGGTCCCCTGAGTCCTCTAGAAGGTTCAAATGCCCCAGCAGGGTGGGTAAGGTGCCGGCCTCTCCACCCCATCGCTCACGACTCCTTCTCCGGAGCTTTGCTTCATCCAGGCTGGAGCCTTCCCACCCCGGGGAATAACCTCCTCTGCCTGGGCCTTTGGCCTGCAGCTCCTGCTGCAGAGAAACTTCTGTGCCGCCTCTTTCCGTGACTGCCTCCACGAAGCTCAGCTCTCAGTGCAGTGAGCTCGCTGCTGGGGGTGCCTCTTCTGCTGCCCCCAGGCTTCCTTTAATACCAGGCACCAGCCCTGAGCAAATCAAATTGTGTCTCCTTTTGCTTTTTCTGTATAAACTTTTTACCTTGAGACAATTGTCGATTTGCCTACAGTTATAAGAAATAACATTGATCCCATGGCCCCTGCCTCCAGTTTCCTTCAGTGGTGGCACCTTGCAGCTCCAGAGCACAATCTCACAAGCAGGACACTGACTTGACACAGTCCACTGACCTTACTCCGATTTTACCAGTTTCGTGTGTGTGTGTGTGTGTGTGTGTGTGTGTGTGTGTGTGCTGGTCTATGCAATTGTGTCACGAGTACAGATCCAAGTGACCACCAGCACAAAAAAGTCAGAGTCCCAGCACCACTGGGACCCCTCAAGCTACCCTCTTAGAGCCACAGACCCCTCTCTCCCTTCCTGCCTTACCCCAAGCCCTGACAACCTCCCCTCTCTTCTCTCTTTGGTTTTGTCATTTCAAGACATGATCTAAATGTCACCTTTTGAGTCGGGCCTTCTGCTCCTGAGCAGACTTCTCCGAGGGTCCCTCCAGGTTGCTGTGAGCATCAGTGGTGTGTTCCTTTTTCATGGCTGAGTAGTACTCCACGGCATGGATGGGCCACAGTTTATCAAACCACTCACCTGTTGAGGGCCATCTCGCTCGCCTCCAGGTTTTGGTGATGAGGAATAAAGCTGGCAGGAACATTTGAGGACAGGTTTTGGAGAAAGCATGAGTTCTCATTTCTCTGGGAAAATGCCCAGGCGAGATCTTGCTGGGCGGGAGGGCGGCTGCAGGTTTAGCTTTCCAGGGAACTGCCGGATGCTGCTCCCAAGAGGCTGCGTCGTTTCACATCCCCACTCTGTTATCATTTGCATCAGCCCCTAGTGATTTCATCTCTCCACCAATTCTACGTGCAGTTATTGAGCACCTCCTGTATGATTGGCCCTGTGTGAGTCCCTGGTGGTGAAGTGCTGAATAATGCAGATGCTGCCCCTTCCCTCATGGGGAAGATTCCAGAACACTGGTTCTGGCCCTTGGCCACACATGGGAATTCCTCGTGGAGTCCTGAAAACACTGAGGCCCTGGACCCACCAGAGATTGCGATCTCACTGGTGTGGGGTGGGCCCGGGGCTCCCTGGCCCTGACACCTAGGCATCTGGAGAGCAGGGGCTGTGGCTCAGTCACCTCTACTGCCCCTGGTACCTGTCAGATATCAGGAAGCCCAGGTTGGGGAGTGTATGGCTGAGCGCCTGCTTCCCATGTACGAGGTCCTGGGTTCAATCTCTGGTACCTCCTAAAAACAAACCAACCAATCAACCCAGGTGACATGCACCAAACCGATGAGATGAGCAGGAGAACCTCTCTGCAGGGAAAAGGCAGAGGCCAAGACAGGCCGTTCCAGCTGACAGCTGAGCTCTCAGTCCAGGGAGGAACGACCCAAGGAGGCGAGCGAGTGTGTCGGCTCCGAAGCAGTGTGGCCCCGTGGTTGCGCTCTCCACTCACATGGCCTCAGCTCCACGCTTAGCTTGCCACCTGAGGTTGTGTGTCTTTGGGCAACTATGTTAACCATTCTGCAACCTCCTCATCTTCTCTTTTTAAAAGGGAGGATGATGGTCTCTAAATCATAATGAGGGTTAAGTGATGGTCTTTGCCGGGTGTTAGCACCACGCCCAGCTCAGAGTAAATGCTCAAAACCAGAGCTAGCCCCAGGCTGCAGTCCCCACAGGGGCTCCATTTTGCTTTTGCTCACCACCCGGCGCGTAGTAGGTGCTCAAAAACATGCCAGCAAGCCCCACGAGGGCAGACTCGCGCCTGCTTTGCTCACCATTGTGTCTCCAGCGTGGGTTCGGTACGAAGCTGATGGTAGGTGCTCAACAAACGTGCTGAAAGTTGAATGAGCACAAGGAGACATCCGCTAGGCCACTGCCTTCCTGGCGTAGCCCATGGGCAGAGCAGTAGTCAATTCTGCCTGCCTGTTTTTTCATCACGTAAAATTCAACAGCGTTTCACCACATTCGGAGGCTGTGTTTGGGTTGTGGAAGCTTAAAATGCAGGCAATGCGACGTAAATTAATACGGGGGCTTCTGATGGCACCTCAAAGGAAAAGAAAGTCACCTTCCCTGGGAGCTGACAGCACAGGCCTGGGAGGAGCGCGGGTGGCCGCTGGTCAGAAGCCTGGCCGGGCACTCTTGGAAGACTGGCTGCAAAACCAAAGACTCTGAGCCAACCGGCTTTAAGGAAAAGATGGGCTTTTAGGTCATCAGGCAGGAAGCCTGAAGGCAGGGCAGCTCCCGGGCTGGCTAATTCAGAGGCTCAGAGACAGCCCAAGGCCCGGTCTTTCTTCTCCGCCCTCCTTGGTGAGCTGGGTTTGCCTTCGGAGGGCTTCCTGCAGGGTCCCAGATGGCGTGGTGAAGCCCCTTCCTGGTGGATTCAGGAGAGAGTGGGCAGGCAGCACGAGTGAACAGCCCTTGCTTGGGAGAAGACGTTTTTGTTTGTTTTTGTGTTTTTGCTTTTGTTCTCCTGAAGCAGAGAAACGGGTGGTGGCCGGAGAGAGACAGGAAGTCAAGAATGAGGATTTTTTTTTAAGGTGGCATTGCTGATGCTAATAGAGACGCTCCAGCAGCGCAGGGAAAACTGATGATCCAGAAGGGAAAAGGACAATGGCCGGGCAGTGACCTTGACAGAAAGGGCTCCCCTTCCACGGAAGGTGGACAGGGTTCTTGGCCTTAGGTGGTTCGTGGCAGCACGAGGGCTGCAGATAGGCAGGAGAGGGGGCAGGGGGAGCGCTGCAGAACCCCTCTTCCAACTGCTCTATTTTCCCAGGGAAACGGGGCCAAGCCCACCGTGGGGAGCAGAGAGGAGGCTTGGAGGTTTATGGAAAGAAAGCAGGGGTGTGGAAATAGCCACCTAGGAGAGTGCGAGAGGAACGGGCCAGGGACACGAAGAGGACATGCATGGCAGCATGGCCGCGAGGGTGGCTTCTAAAATAACTTAAAACTCAAAAATAAAGACGTCGTGAAGAGCATCGTCTGTGGCGTTGGGGTGATCATGGTTCAAACTCTGCAAATTCTGGCTTTGGGCAAGTTGCTACACCTCTCTGGGCCTCAGTTTCCCGAAATGTAAGGTGAGGATGGTAAATCCACCCCGTGGGATTATGGTGAGGATCAAATGAGGAATTGGGGCCTGGCAGGGGGTGCGAGCTCGCCCAGGCCAGCCAGGCTCAAGGCTTTCTCTGGGCCCTCCCTGAAGTTCTCCCCGCTCTGCCTCTGCAGATTTCAGGGTTCTCTTTTCTAGAACTCACTACAGTGTCTGTTTATGCACAAGTCTCCCCAACATGATGTAAGTCCCTCCAAGTGGAACCAAGAGGCTGGAAAAGGAGGTCGGGCGCTTGCACTGCCCGGCCTGATCGGACCTGGGAAACCTGGCAGATGCAACTCATGGGCAGGTCCTGAGCCCGCAGCCTGCGAAGGCTGAGTCTTTAATAAATAAAATCTAAGACAGAAGCGGGGAGGGAAACAAGGAAATTGTCAAATCAATAGGCCACTGACATCAAAATTTAAAAACCGCACAGTCTGGGTCTGAAAACATTAGCATTTCAAAAGTGTTCAAGTACCATCCTGAGCAGGAAGAGGAGCTCCATTCCATTCCAGATTAGATCACTGAGCAATTGCTGAGATTTCAGCCTTTTGCTGCGCAGACAACAGCGCCTTCCTGACATCCTTAGAGCTGGGCCAATTCCAAAAGCCCCAGATAGAGGCAAGAAATAACTTTCTACCTTGGCTTCCTGCGTCCAGAAAGCTGCCTTGGAGTTGTTTCTGCATCTGTAAGTCAGGTGCGATGTAATCGTTGATTTAAAGTGAAATTTTTCCTGAAAGGATGATGCGTGAACCTGGGAGGTCGAGATGGGTCGTGCAGATCCTGAATCCCAGGCAGTTTTCCATGTGTGGGGCATTCTGGGAGAAACTGGAGTTTGGTGGCAAAAGTCTCCGGCTGGGGACCCCATTAACTGTTTTGTTCTGAGAGCTAATGTCTTGGGGGTGACTGAGATGCCAGTGGACCTCAAACCTGTTCTTCCAGCTTTATCAGACAGCATTCCAGGTTAGACGCAAACACTCATCCTTCCTGGGCTTTGTGGGGTGCCCACCACGCTGAGTTACGAGGGGTACCATGGAGAACCACAGTGGGGACTCCCCTGTGCTCCCAACTTTCCTCTGTCCACATCTTGGCTCAGTCATTCTGTTCTCTCTGTCTGGATTCCCCTCCCCCACCCAAACCCCACTGTGTTAAAGACCCATCCTAATGGGCTCATGAAGACTATTTAGATCCCATAGGTTGATTGGGATCTTATATGTTGTAAGGGGCAGCACACAACTCAACAAGGCTTAAACAAAGTAAGATGATTTATTTATTGGCTCATACAACCGAAGAATCTGGGAGAAGGCCTTCAGGCACAGTTTGATCTAGGAGCTCAATGGATGCCATTAGGGCATGCTCTTTCCCTCGCTCAGCTTTGATTCTCTGTGAGTTCACCCTCCACTGCACAAAGCTTCCTCCATATGCCATGAGGTTTACCTGTGGGCACCGAGAGTTGGATCCTTGCACCCTTAGGCTCCAAGCACAAGGCATCTCTCAGTGTCCAGGTATAAAACCTCAAGGAAGGTCTTGGATTGGGTCTAGTTTGGGGCCTGGAGTTAGAAGTTCTGGTTGGCAGCCCCTTCCCCAAACGGTATGGAATGGGGAAGGGTGGTTTCCTGAAGGAAGAGTGAGTGGTTACTGGAAAACAGGCGTGAGGGGCGTAGGAGAAAAGCAGGATGCTCCCTCCCACCCCAGTTCCTCCATTTCCAGAAGTGATCCTACCTCTTCATAGAAGCCATCGCCTGGCAGAGGCAGAGCTTGGCTGGCCTCCCTGCTGGACCAAGCCCCCCCTAAGGGGGCTGCCTCCTCTCTGGGTGGGCCCTGAGCCCAGGGCAGGGCTGGTGCAGAGTGAGCGCTCGGCAGCGGTGGGTGGGCTGGCTTGGGAGCTGTTCGCTAACAGCAGCAGGAGCTAGACTCACACCCTCTTATCCCACCACTTCAGGCTGGGGACCCAGACCCGAGGACGGCAGGCTGCATTCTGGGAAGTGGGCAGAATGCACAACTCCGTGCGGTTTGGAGCTCTCACCGGCTCCCTTCTGCGCCCTAAGTGTCTTCCCCTTTCCTTCGGGGATAAGCATCTTGGGGCCTTGACGGTTTTAGTATCTTCAGAGGTCCTGGATGGAAATGCACCGATTCCTGAGCAGAGTTTCGGTCTCTGTCCTTTGCTGAAGAAAGCAGTAGCCATACCCCAACCCCGATAAATCTGGAAGGTCCCTCTCATTCTTCTCTTTCTGATTCTTCTCCCCTGTCCTCTGCAGGATTTGAAAACTCCAGCCCACGCGTGCTGTCCTGGCGTCAAGCACTGGCCAGGGCGAGGCAAAGCTGCCCCTTCCCAAGCCTGGTAGAGCGGGAGCAGAGGGCCCGTCATCAGGTGCACCCGTGGCCCCTGCCAAAAGCATCCATCAGGACGGGGACATTACTGTAGCAGATACGTGCCACCAGCACACTGACCAGAGGAGCCCCCGTTGTCCTGGCTCGTGCCCAGAGAAACATGGTCAGCATCGTCAGCCACGAGCCCCACAACCGCGGGACGGGGCTTTCGGTGCCCCAGACACGGCAAGAAGCCTGGCCTGCCACGGATGAACCTGGGCCGGGAGCCGGGAGGGCCAGGAGTCCAGGAGGATGGATGGCTTCAGCTGGGAACCAACAGGTCTTCCTAATTTACGAAACCCAAACTAAACACCCCTCCCTCTCCCCTAGCATCAACAGAGAACTTGCTTCACGTGGAAGGATGGATTCCGCCAACCTTTTAATCTTGCCGATCAAATCCCTGTCTGAAATGTAATTTCAGCCGAGCCAGATGGATTTCTTTTTCAGGGTCAATCAGTCGGGATTCAGCTCACCTGCTGTGATTAAGCGACGGGGAAATGACTCACAAACGAAGGCTGCCTGCCTCCCGGGCTCCCTCCTGGAGCTGGGCGTGGGCGGGGAGCGAGGCCAAGCCGTGGGGACCCGGCGCAGCAGTCCCCGGGGAAGAGGGGTTCTGTGATTCTGTATGTTAGCTGTAAACACTCTTTTTCAAACCAAGGATATTTTTATGGGGAGTTTAATGGGACTGTGCCCGCCATATGCCTATAAACCGTGTGTCACAGGCCGCCTGCTCAGGCAGAATTTGATATACAGAACTCCAAACAAATAATCGTATCTGACAGGCAATTCCGCCAATAAACCCAGCAAAATATTTCTCGCTGGGTGGGAGGCAGCACGTACACGGCCCACCGCGAAAGCTGGCATGCTCGGGGTGGTGAGAGCTGAGGCCTGCTTACTGTGCTGCCTTGGGGGAAGCGGGGAACGGAGAGATTCATTAGGAATTAAAAAGTGCAGACTCGGCCGGTCCTGGGGCAAGGTGGGGAGGTCGGTGGGAAACCTGGCTTTCCTGCAAGCGGCTGCTGACGAAACGGAGTCCCGGGTCCAGGGGCAAAGCCTCCTTGTGTTCTGAAAAGAAGTCACCTTTATTGTCCCTTTGCTCAAGAATCAAGTTAAAAAAAGAACCAAGTTCCGGGGGAGGAATCTCCCTGGCCTGCTCACGTGCCCCTCTCTTGACCAGAAGAGCACGGGGCCTCTTCACGCTCGTCAGACAGCGAGACCAAAACCGGCCGCTCCATTCAAACTGCTCCTGCAGCACCTGCGTCTCCACCTTCCCAGGCCTGGCTCTCCGGCTGGTCCGTCAAGAGAGGTCCAGCCAATCCTCTCTTGTCTAAGGAAGCAGAGACCCCTGCTTGCAGTCCGTGAGCCACAGCTGTAAGCCCCATTTTCCCCACCTGAAAAATGGGCGCAATAGCAATAGCTTCCAGTGGCTATTGGTACTGGGGCTTGCTAGATCCCGTGGGGAATCCGTCCCCCAACTCTTTGTTTAGTTTACTCAGAGCTGTCTGTCAGGTTGCAGGTGAACCGGTCTTTCCTTGTAACTGTGTCGGGAAGGAAAGTAGAGATTATAGTAAGATCACAGCATGATGGTCCCAGTTGTATTTAAATTGGTACTAGTGTCATTTTATATCCATCATCCCTTCTAGACCTGCACTGTCCAATATGATAGTTACTATCCACCTGTGGCCACTTAAATGTGAGCTAATTACAATGAAATTAAATAAAAATTCTAGCTCCTGGGGGGCCCCCTCCCTTCGCCACTCAGCCGCCACCATTTTAGTGCCCACCTCTCACCTGCCAACCGCAGCACCTGTGTTTCTCTGCCTGAGAACTTCGTGGGGCTGCCGGAGCCCGGAGGGGCAGGCTGGAGGTCCCTGGGAGCAGGGCTCAGCGGTGAGCGGCAGGGGGCAGGGTGTAAAGACCCCAGCTGCCTCGCTCCTCAGGCAGCGTCGCTCTGCTGCGTCCTCTACCCCGTCCCCTAGAGTGGATCTATTCATCGCCCTGGCACAGCCGAGGGGGTGGTGCCCCAGTCACCGCGTAGGAAAGTACAGTGGGCACCCTCAAAAGGAAACCGAAAGCCATGAGCAGGACACGTGCAGAGCCATGAGCCGGGAGAGGGGACCTGACAGAGCTAGCCTCCCAAGGCTTCAGAAAAGGAGAAGGATGGAAAATGGACAGTGGGGCGATGGGGAATAATCAACCCAAGCGGTCACAGGACGCTTTCTTCTAGAACTTCGACTATCGTGCTGAATTAGGTGCTGGGAAAAGTTTCCTCATTACTGCGAGACCAGGTAAGTCTGTCATTTCTCCCAGCCACCAAGACCCCCAGCTCTGCCTCAGGGCTGCCTGCTCCATGCCAGCTTCTCCAGCCTCCTCTCCTTGTCCAGTGCCCTCCCCATACCCTGCCAGCCAATCCACTCTTGGCTTCAGTCTGCCAGCATCAGTTCGGTTGCTCGCGACCATCCAATCCGACCTGGGCACAGCCCAAATGACCAGTTTTTAAGGGCAGCTGAAAAGATTGAGAACCATTTGCTAACATCCATCCTCCCAAACAGATTTTAGGACCTGGGCCAAGGAAGCCCGCCTGGGACGCTCCCTCTGCGGGCTGAGCTCAAGCTGCGGTCAGGCCGGTACAGCGAGGACGCCACATGGTATTTATTGTTTTTGGAGCTTGGAGCTTGTTTTTCTAGACCAAGCCCTGGTGTGGAGCTGGAATTCCAAAACAAAAACCAAAACATACTGGTCTCAAAAATAAGGGCTCGGACCATGATTAAATCTACCTAGTTTGTCGAGAGGAGGAAGGACACTGAGTGCAAGGCATGGCGGCAGGAGTGGGAACGTCCGACTCCACACTGCAGGCCCAAGTCAAGTCCAGCTTGAAACGGCACTGTCTTTTGTATTCGAAATAAGGCAGGAACCTGCGGCCCCAGGTGGCCACGGGGGCCCGCTGGGAACACTGAGGATCTGCAGGTCCTGTCCCCCAGCCCTTCAGGCTGAGCCTCTTAAGGTACTGTCTTTTGGCGACCCTGTGTTGGGCCACGGAGCCCAATGCTCAACCACAAGTCTCGTTCCAGGCTGCGGGCTTCGTTACACACCTTTCAATATGCTCAGTGTGCCTATGTTTCCCAAGCCAGGCCACTCAGACTTTGGATCATGTGGAATTCCAGGAGAGCTTGAAGAAGCACAGATCTGAGCCCTGCCCCCAGGGATTCTGACTTGGTAGGTCTGGGGTGGGGTGCAGGAATCAGCATTTCCCACAAGCTCCCAGTCCAAGGGCTAGCCTTGGAGTAGCAACGTCCTGACCCAGAAATTCAGGGAACTCACCAACATTTCTGCAGTTTTAAAAATTCTTTAATTCTTTAAACCAACTTATATCTGATTCTGAGCTCCCGCTTCACATGACTGGGGGCAAATTCAATATTGGTCATCTCAGAGACATGCAAAGGTCCTGGGGTTGCACATGGAGAATTTGGAGGCCTCTAGCCTTCAAGCCATACCAGTCCCCACTGGCGTAGTTACTGCCAGAGTCCCATGGTCCCTTGAATTGGGGAGGCCTGGGTGCTTCTGTGCCTCACTTGGGGCAGAGGATTTAGCAGGGGTAGGACCCTCGGGGCCTGAGGTCCGGCCACCCCATGTTCTCTTTGCTACTTCCTATGAAGATATAATTATTTCAAAACCACCTCGAGGGGGCAGCCTTCCTTGGGAGGGTGATTCTCCACTGGTGTTGGGTTTTTGTGTTTGTTTCCCCTTGTCTGTTTGCTCATTTTTTTTGCTCATGTCTGCTCATTTTTTGCTCATAGTCTACTAGTTGTCTGTTTTTGTGTTTTTTTAGGAGGCACTAGGAACCGAACTCAGGACCTCCCATGTGGGAGGCGGGCGCTCAACTGCTCAAGCCTCATCTGCTCCCTGGTGTTGGGTTTTAAGTCCAGAACAGATGTGATCCCTCAGGCTGCTGGGTGGAGAGGTGGATGGAGGTGGGTGGATGGACGAGGGGCTCAGGGAGTGGGGGTATCCAGGCCAGAGGCGATGGTGGGAGCAAGGGAGGCAGGCAGCAGGGGCAGACTGTGGAGACCCTCATCAGGCAGAAGCTACCAGGTGTGGTGAGTCTCCATTGCTGCAGTGGTTGAAGGGGACAGGAGCTGACGAGCCCTAGGAGGACTGCCTGGGGCAGGCGTCTGGAGCGAAGACCAGGAAGGGGTTCCCGGCCTCTTGTCGCCCCCGCTCCTTCCCCCGTGGGCTCCATGTGCTTGGTCTGCACCAAGGAGTCAATGTGTCCCCCAAAAGCAGCTGAGAAGCCACTCCAGGCTGCTTCTTGGTGGCTGGGCACGGAAGTCCTGAGTGCGGTCACCACGTATGTGTGAGGCCTCCAGCGGGTTCGGAGCGGAGACCGGAGCTTGCCGCCATATGGGGATGTGGTTGTGGAAAAAAAATATTTATAAAATGACTTTTCCAAATGTTTAATCTACAGCAGATGCATCTTAAATGAATCTGTTTGGCTTGGCTTTCGTTGTGGGGAGATGCCATTACAGCGTGTGCAGGCCTCCTGGAGCAGAGGAAATGGGGGCTGTTAAAAGATTCATCTGTTTGTGACTCAACTCAAAGCAAAGATCTGGGGGGCCCCGGGAAGCCACCCCAGGGTGGGTGGGAAGGGCGGTTGGGGTGTGAGGTGCAGGGCCGGGAAGAGAAGGGAAAGAAGTGCCCTCCACGGCCCCGAGCCTGTCGAGGTCATGACGGTTTGATCTTCATCTCATGAATGCTGGGCATTTAATCTTCCCTACGGGAGTAATGAACTCGCAGCCGCGTTTCTTACTAAAAAGTTTTGCTGTCGCTTTGATCACAACTGAGGAACTGGATCCCACATCAGTTGCTAACTGTGGTATTTCCGTGGTTTTTGCAGAAGGGAAAACAATCTTTTGTTGAGAGTGCTCAACTCTATGGATGTTTCTAGAATGGGAACTGAGACTCCTGATTTCTCCAGCCTTGTCTCTCCCCATGCCCTCTGGCTTACTACACCTGGGCCGCCTCCACCACCCCTCAGGGCTCAGAACACCCTGAGCCCTTTCTGACCACAGGGCCTTTGCACACACTGTACCCTCTGTCAGGGAGCTCCCACAAGTCCTTGTCCTTTCAGCCTTGGCTAAGAAGCAGTTCCTCAGCAAAGCCACAGATGATTTGCTCTCACAGAATCCTGGGCTTTTCTTCATTGCTCTCAGTACACTCATAATCACATTTTATTTTTTAATTTTTAGGAGGTACCAGGAATTGAACCCAGGACCTCATATATGGGAAGCAGGTGCTCAAACCACTGAGCCACTCTTGCCCCCCCTCCCTTTTTTAGGAATAACCACATTTTGATTCATGTGACGCTGCGATCCAAGTCTGTCTCGCACATGGGACACGGGCTCGGCAGGCAGGGCCACTGCTGCCTCATCCACCCCTGTGCCCTCACACTCCACGCCTGGCCCGGAGGGGCTGCCGGCCATGTCTGTTGTCTGAACGGACATGCCGCGAGGAGGCGACATTGTGGTCCTAGGTCATCTTCTCTGCAGACCCAGGTGAGGCCACAGGCCACAGCAGGTGCCTGCTCCTTACAACGCTGGATGGACGTGCTTCTAGTCCTCGGATGGTGTCCATCTGCCTGGTCTGCAGAGAGGGAAGGCCACGGATGCACCCCGAGAAGCCCGCCAGTGTCATGTTCAGCTGCTCAAGTGTGGCTGGAAGAACAGCTGCCCCTAAACGTGCTCACATCCTAATGGCCATAGGGATACCTTCCTTCACCTGGCAAACGGGACTTTGATGCAGGGGCAGGAGCTTGAGATGGGAAGGTTGTGCTGCATCGCCTGAGGCCCAGGGTGGCCACAGGGATCCTTAAAAGCAGAGGACCTTTTCCAGCTGCAGTCAGTGCCAGGCCTTCAGGAGAGCGGCCACCGCGCTGCTTCTGCTCTGAGATGCAGAGGGCCAAGGGCGATCCCCAGCTGGCAGCCAGCAAAAAAGGGGGCCGCAGTCCCACAAACGCCAAGGGACTGAACTCTACCAAGAGCCCGAGTGAGTGAAAAACAAACTTCCCCCAGAGCTTCCAGAGAGGAAAGGAAGGCAGCTCCACCAACAGCTTGCCCTCAGTCCACTGAGACCCTCCTGTGGCGTCTGTACGGTCACTGGTCAGAGCAGCAGCAGGGAGCTGCTACACCCTGGAAGCAAGCAGAGGTGGGGATCCCGGGTCCTGGTTCAGCCAGTGGTCAGGCTGGGCCTTGGTTTCCCCACCTGCACAATAAAGGAATTGCTTTAGAAGTGGTTTCCTTCCCTTTCTCTCCCCTGCCCTCCACCTGCCCTTGGCCAGGGAGACCTTTCTTTGAGTGATATCTTCTGTGAATGCCCAAAATTTATAATGCAAAGACATTTTCAAAGACCTGCTCTGCTGGAAGTGGGCTTGGATTCTAGTCCCTGCTGCTCCGGGGCATCCCCACAGGCTGCTCCGGGGATCCCTCCTCCAGGGGATGGGCTGGTGGGTGTCAGGGAGCACAGGTAGAGAAAATCGCTCGCCCTGCTGGAACTCCCTCCGCCCCAGAGCTGAGGCAGGCTGGAGACAGGTGTGGGGTGGAGGCTGTGCCACGGAAACTCACGGCCAAGGCTATCATGAAAGGAAACAGTGCGGCCCCTGTCTCCAGAGCCCACAGCCCCAGCCAGGACCAGCAGAAACTACCTCCTGGCAGTCTGTCTAGGACCCTTGCCAGGTGCTGCCCACCTGCCCACCCACCCTCGCCTCCACCGATGTCCACCTGAGCGTGAGGTCCTGCAGCTGCTTGCCATGAGCACAGTGTCCAGGCGTTGGGCCTGCTCCCGATGGCCTGGCCTCAACTTTACACTCCTGGGCCCCAAAGCAGTGGGAATGCAGCACTCCCCCCCCACCCCGCTCCTCCCCAGCCACAGAACCACAGCCCCCATGCCCAGGGCTGGAGGCCAGGTGGAGAGGCCTGCACTGTCAGAGGGAATGTCCAGGTGGCTGCACCCCCAGGCCTGGCAGGACAGAGGCGGCGCCTCCCGCAGGGTGGGGGCATGTCCCGGGGCTCCAGGCCCAGAGTCAGCCCCAGCCACAAGG